>VZTM01018603.1:26895-37451 GCA_013400555.1 Jacana jacana
GCTATGAAATGGCCAATGACTTATCTTTTAATTTCACATTTAGATAATACAAACCTCTTTTTTAATGACTATTTCCTCTCGTTTCTCCATGTTTTCCTGCTCCAACTTCATGAGTTCTCTCTGAATCTTTTGGCGCTTCATTTCCAAAGACAGCTCATGATCGTAATCATAATTAACATCTCCATTATCAGAATCTTAATTTTAAAAAAAGTAACAGATTAGTAAACATATTAAGTAGATAATAATATTTAGCATACTGGATGCCAAGCATAAATATTTCCATGACCTTTAAGCACTCATGAATGGATCAATGAAGCCAAGACAATCTTTTTTCTCCAGTTATGTGTGTGAACCTGAAATAACTCCAGTTAGTTNGAACCTGAAATAACCCCAGTTAGTTCCATATAATCTCAGTTAAATTATTAAACTTCATTACAAAACCCAACATATTTACTTCTTTCAGAGGCTTGCATCAATTATTAAGTTCAGGTCGAAAGGGAAACCCAGTAAATCATTTATTTACATTTAAATAACAAGAAAAAAAAATTTAAAGTGTGCCTTCACAAAGACAAAGAGTATGTAGAGTACTATTTAATTGGGAAATCTCACAAGAAATGGATTTAAACAGTGATGCATGATACTGCAGGATTGTGTTTAAGAAGAGCATCCCACAAATCAATTGATAAACTTATTACATCTACAAATTGACTTTAAAAAAAGATCTGCATGAGCTCTTTTACTGGACAAATGCACATTTCAAGAGTTTACTTCTGTTTTAAAAACACTATTACTGTTGGGTTTTCACATCAGAAAAGGTGCTATTTTTGTCACTTTTTCATTAAGTCATGCTACTTACATATGCTTCAAGCCTTGCCACTGAAATCTTACTGAAAATTAAAGTGGTTTTACTCACTCTGTTTACATTTATTTTGTTTATGGCTATTTAAGTCTAACACTCAAAAAGCACTTTAGGAAAATAACTGTCACAGAAAAGATGACTTCATTAAAAAGTTATTAGCTTTCACCACCCTTCCTACACACAGGAACTACATAAAACGTTCTGCAATAACTAAACTCAGACTACAAATTCCCTTTGTATGTCATGAATGCATGGCAACAGCTTATAGAGAAGTGCAGCTCCTAACAACACAGGTTCTTTCCCGGTCCATCTGCCTGCTTATACAGCACTCACTAGAACTTAACAGACAGTAATTCTACTTGAGCAAAACTGTTTTGAGAAAAAAAATAAATAAAGCATAATTCTCAAGCTGAAAGTCTCAATGTCTAAGACTTAAGACATTCAAGGTTTATATTTATATAGAATCATAGAACACATGGTTTGGGTTGGAGAGGACCTTTAAAGGTCATCTAGTCCAACTCCCTAGCAGTGATCAGTGATCACATTTATATAGAACTTGGGGGGTTTATGTTCCAAAGTTTTTTGACTTAGATTCTATTTCTATGCATACATGCCAAACCCAACATTTAGGAAGGAGTGAAAATATATTATGGCTACTTTTCTATTCTCATATCGTGCTTAAGTCACAGAAAAACAGTATTTGCAACACTTATACCACATTCTATGGAAAAGCTACCTGCTGAATGACATTTACAGAGGAGCTCCATTCCACAGACAACATGTACTATCCTTTATTGGAAATACATTCATTGTATCTGAATTAGCTCAGAATGGATCAGGATTCCCATCTTCTCTTTTAATATTGTAACTACTTCTGAAACACTGACACAAAACTATATAAACATCACTGTTCATTAGAGGCTGCCATAATTTCACCGTCAGGTAAATTTGGTCTCTAACCAAAGTGCAACTCAGGAGAGAGAGGAAAAAACAGTCTTTTCCTCAACTGTTCGCATATAAAACAGGATAAGTATTATCAACAAGGACAATGAAATCACCTTTTAACCTTTTATTTAAAAGAAATAATCAAAACCAACTACAGACTCTTACCAGTCTTTGAGCGTTTTTCAGAATAAAAACAGTTCACCAATTGCTGCCTTCAGCTGTTGTTATTCATACGGAGCCCTTATTACTGAGGCAGTTCACACCAGTACCAGTTATGCAACAAAACTCTGCTGACTTTTGAATTCAAAGGAGTTGTGCTCTCTCCTAGAATGACCAGTTTCAAAATTATATTCAGTGTAATATGGATTTGACTAGTGACTTAAATGTGAAACGTTCAGCCACAGAGTCGCCTATGGCCAAGTTCCTTGCTGCCTGAGTAGTCTAAGAAAAAAAACCAACAAGCAACCAAACAAAGCATGTGCTTTTAAAATAAGTTGGTTTTACCACTCTAACAGTCCAACTCGGATTACTTCTTTGCTCTTTTCCAAAAATAAACATTAACGGTTACTGTACAAAAGTAATCTGCTTAGAGACCAAATGAGACTATTCTGCTTCAGATGCAGCCCAATGATTGTGCAGTTTCAAAGAACCATTCATTTAATTATACATACCTTCTCTATTTGTTTCCCAATCCCCATTTTCCTCTTCGCTTTCTGGTGTTCTCTCCTTTGTAATTTTGATATCTTCCTTTTCTCTATGTCTTCCTCTTGAAGACTCTTTCTATAAAGTGAAAAATGCTGCATTAGAGTAAACAACTTTATTTTAAAAGAAGCCTGAAGAAGCAGGTATATTTTACACGGTGTTTTGGCTGTTTCTTTTTTATAGTACAAAAAAGCATTCCCCCCTTTAGCTTGTTGAACAAATACCTTCTTAAATAAGCAGAGACTCCACAGGTAACATGTTCTAAGGCAATTTCATACAATCAGTATGCAAACAGCAGATGGGGGAAAAAGAGAAGAAGGAATTCATAAAATAAGAATGTTTAACAGCAGGGCAAGAATCAAGCACGTATCAGAGAATAAAATTTAAAACAGGAACCGAAAGAACAGATCAAGTTCTTAAGACCCTAAGTTTAATGAATATTTAAAGAGTATAATTTTAACAGCTTGAGTAAGAGTTCTCAGCTGTAAATAAGAATATACATGTGCAAGGCAGATGAGCCACAGAAGCTGAGCCATTTAACTCTCCAGAAGATGATGAATAGGGGGGGATAATAAAATAAAATAAAATGAGACCCTTGATGGCAGAAGGAAGGAAAAAAATGTCTAAAGCACATTGGAATCAAGTTGTGTTGATAGCTCTATCTTTGGATTTTCACTGTCCCCAAGTTATTAGACAAGGCTAGCTATTGCAGTAGCACCCGTTTTGCATGTGGCAGATGATCCTGTGGAAACCTAAGGAAGTCAGAGACTATTCTTACAGAAATGAGGATAATTTCAAAAGGCAACTGAACCTGTGCCACTCTTCTTCCCCTGCTAAATTCCAGTAGTAAAGCTGCATAGTTGCATCATTGCCTCTGCTGAACTGACATTCTCTCAATAATCTACCTAGGCTCAAGTGGAGTACAGGACAAATTTTTTTCACTATTTGCAAAAAAAGAACATTCAAGCTTAGGAGTATCTCAGGTTAATTTATTAAGTAGGAAACCAGAAAGAGCAAATAATGAAAGTCTGTCCCATACCCCTTTTGTTCTCACCTCCCATAGTGACTTCTTGGGATTCTTCAGGGTTGAGATGTAGGAACCTTTGTTTTTATGCCAAGAAAAGGAAATGCCTGAGAATTTTGCTAGCTATTCCTTACTGGGATTTAGATCTTGACTTAATTTAAATCCTTAACACCACCTTAGAAACACAGTACAGAAATAAAATAACATTGTGGATACTCACTCCCAAGTGAATAAAATTCAACTATTCCTTTTTATTCACTAACAATGTTAAAATCTCACCTGTAGTTTAATTATGTAAACGATGACAGAACAAATACCGCATTTATTTTACCTAGCAAACTAAAACAGATGCTTCAATGCACACTTATCTTCAAGTCTCTCATCTTGATGCATTCAGTGTGCAATATTCACAGCCTAAGAAGGTTTGGAAAAAATTGACCAGTTGCTACATAACACAAAGAAACTTCACATTAAAGAACTAAATAGCATCATGTTTGGTTTAAAGTAGCTTGTAGAATAAGGAAAAAACCCATAAAATTTCTTTCCATTTCATGCCAGGATCTCTAAACTGATGCACAAGATCTTAACCTATCAAGTATGTTGGTTACTGACATCAACTGCAGACAAATCACCATCAACTAAGCCATCATGACAACGTGCACTAAAGGCATTTCAGTCTAAGAGCAAGAATTGTACTACCTTCCAAAGCAAGTTACTGTAACAGAAAATTACTCTGATGAGATCTGAAAAAATCTCTAACTTGATCAACAAGCCTCTCCTGCAGCCAATTTTCTTCTTTTTTTCTTTTTTTTTACGAATGTCTGAATTTTTCTAGACTGCACTCCTTGAAACACAGAATTGTCAGTATTGGAAAGGACCTCTGGAAACGATCTAAACCAACTCCCCTGCTAAAGCAGGATTGCCTCTAGAGCACATTACTCAGGACTGCATCCAGACAGGTCTTGAAGGTCTCCAGAGAAGGGGACTTCACAACCTCTCTGGGTAGCCTGTTCCAGTGCTCTGTCACCCTCACTGGAAAGAATCATAGAATCAAAGAATTATCTAGGTAGCAAGGGACCTTTGTGATAGATCATTTAGTCCAACCATCAACCTAACTGATAAAAAAATAACAACCCATCAACTAAACCATGTCACCGAGTACTGTGTCAACCCATCTTTTAAATACCTCTCCAGGGATGGTGCCTCAACCACCTCCCTGGGCAGCCCATTCCAACGCTTAATAACCCTTTCCGTGTAAAAATTTTTCCTGATATCCAATCTGAACCTCCCCTGGTGCAACTTGAGGCCATTTCCTCTTGTCCTGTGACTTGGGAGAAGAGACCAACCCCCACCTCTCTACAGCCTCCTTTCAGGGAGTTGTAGGGAGCAGTAATGTGTCCCCTCAGTCTCTTCTTCTCCAGGCTGAACACTCCCAGCTCCCTCAGCCTCTCCTCATAAGCCTTACTCTCCAGACCCCTCACCAGCTTTGTTGTCCTTCTCTGAACCCACTCCAGCACCTCAATGTCTTTTTTTTGTGGTAAGGTGCCCAAAATCGGACACAATACTCGAGATGAGGCCTCACCAGTGCCAAGTAGAGGGGGACAATCACCTCCCAAGTCCTACACACCACACTGTTCCTGATACAGGCCAGGGTGCTGTTGGCCTTTTTGGCCACCTGGTTTATATTAAGACTGGCTGCCAACCAGCACATCCAGGTCCTTTTTGTGCCAGGCAGTCTCCAGCCACNCGTCACTTTGTCATAGGAGATAGGGTTTGTTAAGCAGGACCTGTCACTCATGAACCTGTGTTGGCTGGGCCTGATCACCTGGATCCTTCATGCACTGCATAATGGCACTCAGGATGATCTGTTCCATGACCTTCCCAGGCACTGAGGTCAGCCTGGTAGGCCTGTAGTTTCTTCTCATCTTGGAATGGAACTTCCTATATTGCAGCTTTTGCCCATTGCCCCTCATCCTGTCACTGGGAACCACTGAAAAGAGTCCAGCTCCACCCTCTTTCAACCCTCCCTTCAGATACTTGTGAGCATGAATAAGGTCTCCCCTCAGCCTTCTCTTCTCCAGGCTAAAGAGTCCCAGCTCTCTCAACCTCTCCTCCTAAGGGAGATATTCCAGTCCCTTTGTTGACCTTTGTTGCTCTACCATGAACTCTCTCCAGTAGTTCCACGTCTCTCTTGAACTGGGGAGCCCAGAACTGGATGCGGTATTCCAGTTGTGGTCTCACTAGTGCAGAGCAGAGGGAGAGAATGACTTCCCTCAAACTACTGGCCACACTTTTCCCTATGCAACCCAGAATTCCATTGGCTCTCTTGATGACAAGGGCATATTGCTGGCTCATGGATAGTTTACTGTCTACCAGAACCCCCAGGTCCTTCTCCTGAGAAGCTCCTTCCAGCAGGCCTATCCCATTGGTGCCTAGCATTCTTCCTCTCCAGGTGCAGGACCTTACAACTTGCCCTAGTTGAACCTCATTAGGTTCTTCTCTGCCCATCTCTCCAGCCTGTCCAGGTCATACTGGATGGCAGCACAGCCCTCTGGAGTGTCAGCCGTCCCTCCCAGATTGGTATCATCAGCAAACTTGCTGATGCAAATCGGTGATGGAAGTTGGAGTTAATGATGAAGGCTGCACTGATTTTATTAATCTGTGTACTGCTGCTATACACTCCAACTAATTCCTACAATATAAACAAAAAATAAAATTCCTTAAATACTAGTTCATATTAATTCAACACCATTTGTTACTAGCAAACTGAAACACACGTTAGGATACCCTCTACATACTGATTAAACCGTACTTCTGCTATATACTCCAACTAATTCCTACAAGATAAGCAATAAACAGGATTTCTTGAATACAAATACTAGTTTCTATTAATTCAAAACTATGCATTACTAGCAAACTGAAATACATGTTAGGACATCCTCTACATACTGATTTCAAAAAACTTCTCAAAGCAAATTCCCCAAAAAATTGTCAGCAGAGAAAGTGCAAGTAAGTCACAATATTAATTAATATTAATAACCCATGTTAAAAACACTACACAACTTGCATGTATCTCCCCTACATCTCCAAACTTACAACCAAACACAAGCATCTTGAAACAGCCTATCTTTTTGCCTTTCAGTGGAGAGACTCAGCAGTGGCACAATCACACATCTACGGAAGAAATCAGAACAAAAACTTCTATGAAAGGAATTTTATTGAATTACTGAATGTAAGGGAAGGGAACAGACAATTTTTATGCAAGTATGCTATTGTACAGGTCAGGACAACTTGATCGGAGTCCATTCATACACTAAATGACTTCAGTTTAGCTGTCAGGCAAAAAGGCATTGCATCTTGAAAAACGAATCTGTTTAGAAATTGAGTTTATTTTCTTGGAGCACACAAATCAAGAATTTAAGTTACGATTGTTTAGAGCACATACTCGAATTTTCTCGTGGAAAAGTCTTCAACATATTCCTTTTATTGTACTTGTTCCACTTATATGCATTTAATTGTCTCATGCTACGCTGAGTAAATTTTTCCTACATATCCTTATAGACCTTCTCATACTTTACACTGGTTTTTTTCATCTCTCCCTCAATAAGCCAAGAATAAAATAAGTCAAGCTGCTAAAGGCAAATAGCACGTGTCTCACTCGTACCTGAAGATGCTGTATCCACTTCAGCCACAATTGTAACCAATTTCTTTGTAGAACAAATGCCATTTACTAGATCAGAAACAATAAACTCTCATAATAATATAAGAATTTACTAAAAATAATATTGTGGATTGTCCTAAGAGTAAACAGTAACTTAGTAGACTTTGTTTATGCTGGTTTCAGGTACATACTAACAGTTAAACTATTTACATGTGTTGGATAGATGGTTACAGTTTAATGCTGATGTTCAGGAGAAAGGCTACTTAAGAAAGGGAAAAAAAAAATACAACATTATGGCTGAATTCTGTGAGACTGTATATAATTTAATGGCTACTTAAATTGGAGTTCCACACCCTGTAAGATATGATCAACACTCTACAACACAAGACTTGGTATCTACTTGAATGAATTTGCCACTACAGCTTGAAGGTTTGGCCAAGCACAAAAGGACTCATCCAGTCTGCAAAATATGCTTTTAGCCAAGGAGTGTCATTTGACAACACCAAATGGAGAACATATTTATAAACTCTTACAACCTACAATTCACACAAGGCAGAAACTTCGGTTTCAGCCTTATCAGCACATGTATCAGCAACATAAGCTAACTCAAAAGCATAGACTCTTTTAACTCTAGAATAAACTATCATGGATTACAGCTAAAATCTTTTGGGCAAGCACAGTACTGTTTTCCTCTATGTATAATACCTTCATAGTGTAAGCTACTACCACACTACACAAACGTATACAAGAAAATGAATCTCAAGTTTCCCTGAAATGAACAGGTATTGTTTGGAGACGGAAGACAATGCCGACTTCCATTTCCAGTGGAGATATTCAAAAGCCACAGCAACAAAAAACACAGATATGAAACACGTGACACACATTCCTTACAATAGCCTTTCCTAAACATACATTAAGTTCTTCCCACTGTTTCTCCCAGATCACACACCCCTCCCAGGTAATACTTTAGGTAATACTTCATACACTCCACAGTTACCCTGGTAATATGGAGAAAAATCAACATAAAAATTTTCAACTAAGTACAATAACAGCCGGAATCTTACCTAATTATTTGTATAATAATTGGCACACTAACATACAGTGCTGAAAAAATTCCAAACACAAATCTGAGAATCACAGAAACAACTGAGTTTAGCATAGTTGTCCACGTAATGCAGCATATTGTCTCTGAAAGTAATAGTACAAGATATGAAGAAAAAAGAAGGAATATATTCTATAAGTTGTCCATATAGGAATTTTCTTCGTAAATGCATACAGATTTTACTAGTTATCTTATGTTTCCAAAGAAGAAGAAATATTTCCTAAAATGATTTTAAACTAGTTATACTGCCTTGACTTTTTGTAGAACCTATTCAGTTTTTCTACTGTATCTTCTGGCAGTCAGGTAGAATTATCGTATATAACATAAATAGCATTTCCCCTTGTCATTTCTACTGGGATAAAGAATAAGTATGACGCATCTAATTTACATTCTCTCAATCATACATCACATGCATTCACCACGTGTCCTTTCTTCTCTCCAGTCTCTTTCTCACCTCCTTTCCCGCTTCAAAAAGACTCTATTTTCTTGCATACCGGTAATCACAACCAAACAGCATTTCAAATAAAACTGGAACACGAGTTTCTACAGCATATTAATAATTTTCTATTCCATTTTCATGTATCTGAGTGCTTCTGCAACTGTGACTGCACTTTGATCAGAGAGTTTCATTGAGCTGTCCACAATAACTTCTTTTCTACTGGATGGTTTCAGTTACTCTTGAAATACTCATTCATGATTTTTTGTTTTAAATATTTTCTTCATCGCGCATTACCTTGTGCTTGCCAAGACCAAGTTTCATCTGCCATTGTACTGCCAAAAACTATCTTCCCCCAATCCCCAGAGCATTCCTCAGACTTTAGGAATTACTGTCTTCACATCTTCTGCAAAGTTTGACATTTGGAATGTCTGACATCTTTTCCACATTCTTAAAAAGTTATAGCTCTTAGGATGAAGCACCATAGCATCCTCTGTAACTTCATCGTTTGAAATTAAGCTAAAATGTTCCCCTTAGCTGGCTTCCAAATCTGACAATATTATTGCTATATCACCTGCTATTCTTTGACTACCTATATACCTCAAAAGCCTTGTTTCAAGAGAAGCTATTTAAGGTTTAACCTGTATGAGATGACTCTCAGCCACTACTACTCTCTGTTGAAGTTTCAGACTAGCAGATTGGTGAAGAACAAGTTCTGTCTGCAAGAACAGTGCTTTTTTTAAAAAAACAAAATCAAACCAAACCAAACCAAAACAAACCCCAAAAAAACCCCAACAAAAACCAACCAACCAAACCAAAATTAGGAAACCTCTTATGGAACAAGCTACTTCTGTTATTTCAAAACAAAGTTAGGATTTCTTATCCAGCTCCTCTGCTTTCCCAAAAGCTTCAATAAGAGATGGGAATGTCAGACACTAGAGCTCCACCAAAACAGTAGCTCTAACGGTGAAGCGAGATTTTTGTTAGCGGTTCAGTCATTTCGGTCTTCTGTTCTTTTTGATATCCTGCTTCTTTGCAATGCAACTCTTGACAACTGTTGGTTCAGGAACAGTTTCTTTGGATAGCCGATACTTTGAGAGTTGCCTCCATTCAACTTATACAAAAGCTCAGTGGTTTCCTCAGCCTTCTGTTTTATAGCACTGAAGCAGAGTATTTTTTTTCTCTGCAGTGTGCTTATCCTGTAAATAATTCTCTGGAACTGTAACGCACCCACTAATTCTCCGATACCTTCTTCAAGTTCACCTTTAGTTGGGGTTTAGTTGTTTAAGAGTATCTTATTATTATATTAATAGAACACTATAAAAAGCAGGGTTAATTAACCGCAAAAATTACATCAAAATTAGAGTTGTACCAGGAGAGAAGTTACAGTAGGTTTTTAATAGTGGTTGGAAAAAAACACTTTTCCCACCAACCATGTACTCAATAACTGAACAGTTTATTTAAACTATTAGAAAATAAAAGAAATACAATTAAGTAAAGAGTAAAAAGATTGAAAGTTTACACAAATTAACAGCAACTGAAAACATGATTGGAAGGTAAGCCAAGGTTAATTTAATGATAGCAGCTGCTGTTGATTTCTTTACACCTGACATAAAAATTCATTTTACACAGCAAGTAGAAACAGATCAAGAGGGGAAAAAAAAAGAATCCTGTTAATACCTGCAGAAGCAAAATTGATTTTTCACAAATAAGAACTTTTTCTCATTATTCATATGAAGATGGTCTTAAAAAATGGCGCAAAAAACCCACTGGTGCTACTGTTACACAGTTGCAGGGTCACACTACCAACTCTGCCCCTATTTGTTT
>VZTM01018604.1:7699-28941 GCA_013400555.1 Jacana jacana
TTGGGAGGAAAAACTAAGTGAAATGTTATTTTTAAAAACATTGTTTTTCTGCCAATTACATATTTTAAGTGAAATCCATATTAAGTGAAAACAAATGAAAACAAAGAGCTGGCAATTCCTCACTAGAAATCCTTTTCCATCTCATTTACTCAGTTCTCTCCATATTTTTCTTTCTCTTGTTTTCTCACCATGAAGAAAGTCCTACTTCTCAATGTAAAAACATGCACTCAAGCAGGAAAATTGCATCTTTATATTAAAAAATAATTATGACAATTTTTTCAGCTATACTTTCAGACGTATATCATGAAAAACAACTCTCACAAAGGGCAAATACAACCTCATTTCCACCCATTCTCTGGTCACTTTTGAAAGGCATCTTTCTCCATACAGGTGGCTAGATGCCCTCAACATATTGCATCTGTTATCTTTGATGTGCTTAGCGCAGACTCCCATGGAGACATTCTCTTAATTGTGAGTCAGAGAAGCTCTTGGAATCCCGACTGTCTCTTTTACTTTATCTAATGTGACAGGCTCATTTGTCCTAAATACTTCACTTTGCAACCCTCAGAGTCATCCTCTAGTGGTATCCTATAACATGTGTCACTCTTTCCCTACTAATATCCAATTAGGCAGTCATCCATCTTTTGCTATTACCTTCTTTAATCAGAAAGTCCTATGCAGAGATGGAAAAGATCTATTTTACCCATCTCCCTGTCAATGCAGATTTATTCCCCAGAGTATATTTTCTAGCGTTATGTTTATTTAACTTAGATTACTACAGATTTTCAAAATAAAGTTTGAGCCAAATAATATGAACAGCTTGAATTACACCATTTGGGAGTTATATGATCAGTAACCAATGCCAAGAGAATCAATAGACAGGAAACGACATTTAAAATGTGAGCAGGGAAATAAATGTGCTTGTTGCTCTACAACCAAATACAGCTAATAGGACTAAATATTAGCTAAATAAATTCTAGTGGAACTCTAATAGTTCTTTAGAAAAATTAGATCTATCTACTCTTGGCAACCAAATGGGAGGTAAAACAGAGATGGTCATCAAGGGCCAGACATTTAATGTTATCTATAATTTTGCACCACTAATTATTTTACTTGGGGTTTTTTTTGTGTTTTGGGGTTTTTTTGTTGTTGGTGGTGTTGTTGGTGGTGGTGGTTTTTTTGTCTGGATACCATGAAATAGCTTAACTTTTCAATAAAAGAGCTCAGCCTTGTCCAGGGAAGATGCATAGGCCCAACCTCGACCTGCTCATTGGGCGTCATCAAATCCAAAAGACTGTTCAGTGAATGGGCAGCCAGTGGACAGTCCCAGTAATGCCAGTTAGTGCCAGCTAAAATAGTAGCTATTGTGATGTAGTCGCTTGCCCACAAGGATTTAGGCTGAGACCATCAAACTTCATGTAAGTCACTGCTGTCAATGACAGCAACATTATTAGGTCATCACTGGCTCACGGTGACAGCTTTTTGCGTTCTCCAGATGCCACTGGGCCTGTCTTCCCATAGTATTCCTGCTCTATCTTCTCTCATCTTCTGCACACCAGGCATGTATCACTGCATGCAAAAACACAGGAGGGAGAAGCAGCAGCAGGAAATCAGGTCAAATCATCTCATATTGGTGGATACCAACAGCATTGTCAATACCATCTCTACTGGTGTGAAGGAGGTCACAGCTTATTAGAAGTGAGAAGAATTGCTGTTCAGACAAAGGAGAAGAAGTAGCAGGAGAATCATAGAATTGTAGAAGGAACTAGAGTGTGATGACACAGACAGGTCTTGATCTTTCTAAGTAACCTAACACAAAGATGTGGCTACACCAAAGCACAGATGTTCACTGGATGAAGTCTAGGCATGACATAGGTTGATTTAGTGTTAATTTGGCCTGTAAATTAACATGCAAGTTGATGGCATTTCCACTTAGCCTTGCCTGTAGAAATAAAACCCCTAATTAAATAATAAAAATTGATATACTAGAAGTTTAATTAAAAAATCATAGTAACTCCAGCACTTTCTACTTAGCTTTTCCACAGAAGCATGAAACAATTGTGACATAAACTCCTTACAGAGAAACATCATTTGCTGCTGATGAGTATCAGCAGCATCACGCACTATCTTCATTTACAATAAGTTCAAATCACAGCAAAAAGACAAAAAAGATTTCTTACAAAAGGGAAGAGGTAAAGCCAACAACTCATGTGTAAGGAGTAGTTACTCTCAGAACCTCTCTCAATCTCAGTGAGCACATCTGCACTAGTAAGTTAAATAACTCAAGGGACTGCTCCCAAGCGCTGGGATACTGTTGGCTAAATTGTTAGCACTGAGACAGATAGGGTTTTGTTGCAGCCAATGATTGTCTCCTTTGACCAGTTTTCAGGTATAGCTCAGGCATCATTAAGGACCCAGAACAGGTAGGCATCCTCCTTGGGGGACCAGGAGAGCAAGTTAGCATGGAAAGGCTGCTTCAGAGAGCCAGTCCCAGACATATTTAATTTACTGCCACAGATTTGGCATCTGGAAACACAGCTCACCCCAGGAAAGGAGACAGGATGTGAAAGTCCCTACTCTTTGTTTTCCCTGTGTCCCCATTAAGAAGTAATATGGTTAGCAGATTCACTGCTGTATAGGTACTAGTATTGCCATTTTCCCACGCAGACTGACCCCATAATTAGTGACTGTGTGGAGAGAACATGCACTGTGTGGAGGACAGGCACTGCTGTCTCTACCCCACTGTTTTGCTTGCTGCTACTGGTGATCATTTTTGCTGTGAACTGTGAGATATTGTTGTGACTTTCAAGAGATTATGAGAATTTGAGGCTGTTTCAGTCAATAATTGTCTTTCTTCACCCTTTCTTCAGTGCTAGCTTCTCCCTCCCTGTCAGATTTAAGGCTGCTGGCTTGGTTTGTATCTGGTGAAGAGACAGCACATTTAGTTATCAGGAAATTGAATACCATGTTAGCAGAGAAAAATGAGAGTGTTAGGATGACAGACAGTAAATACAAAATGATAGGTGCTGAGGGCATTCACTGACCATCTGTGTATGGCAGAATGGTCATTCCGCGCTGAGGAAATAACAATTAAATCTGAATTATGATGCAAAGCTGGGATGACTTACTGACTTCAGACAGGGAAGGCCACATTTTGCTACTGCATGATAAGCTAGCCACATCCCTATTACAGAGCCACACTAAAATCAGAACTACTTTGAAGCAGAAGAACTCAGAGAGTTTTATCTGTGGGGTCCATAAAAGTGGGAGTTATCCTGGTTAATTTTTAAGCTGCACATGCTATTTCCTCTCTTATGTAAAGCCATTAGCTGGGTCCTGCAAAACAGTACCCTTTTAATCCTCTTCTGAATGAGAGAATTATTTAACAGGCTGCCCATATTCTAATACTGTTACTTTGTCCTTAGTTTTTGCCTTTGCCTCTTCATATCTTCATCGCCAAGGAAGTCTCAAAGAAATGAACGTAGGTGGTCAAAAGGCAGTGATGGCATTTGTGGTGGAATGAGTGCAAACAGGGTGGGAGTACAGTTACAATGCCACCGGTGAATATTAGCATCCTCTGAGCTACCCTTGTCCCTAGAGCTGTAAAAAGACTCTAAAACTGTGACACGAAGAAAGCCTGCAGCCCCGGAGTGCACACAACCTCCTTTCAAAACACAATGTCAGTAGACTGAAGGCATTCAGGGCATGCACTACAAGATCTCAGCATTTCAAGCGTCCCTGTTATTACTGAAGTTTGTGACCACCTGTGAAAAACTAAGAGAAGAAAGATATTAGAAGTGAATGAGCAACAGAAGGCATGCCTGTTAATTTTACGTGGTTAGCTAGAGGCAGTTGCAAAACAAGATGATGGTATGAGTTCGTTGAGGACAGCCTTAACAAGTGTATGGATTGTCCTGTTTTGTGGGGATTTGGCTTTGATTTGAAGTAATTAATAAGTTATTGTATGACTTCATGCAAGAAATGTCTTTCTGGGAAAAATGTAGCAGTATTCTGTGAAGCAAAGAGAAGTGTTAACTTCTGAAAATTGGGAAGATAGGACATTGCAAAAGAAGCAACAAAAATGGCTCAAAAGAAAACCATTTAAGTTGGTATGTTCCAATAGCTCCTGCTGACTGCCACATATGTAAGTATTATATCTGTGGCTTTTTTTTTTTTTTAGGGTTCCCTCTGAGGCTGAATGGAAGAGCTTTCTTGTTATGTTACACCTAAAACTAAGTTAGGAACAGCAAAGGAGCTGTGCACGGTTATTTGTATTGCGTATTGGCTTCTGGGATACAAATCTTTGCATCTTTTATTCTACATGATCCTTTTTGCCATCTGCTTTTTCTGGCACACGAGCTACATGCTGTCTTGAAGCAATTTCTTACATTTCTTTTGGTCTCTTTCATTCATTCCCTCCCATGTATCAAGGGTCACAGGCTCCTAACACTTTTGGGCATTTGACAGACACCTCCCTTCTTCTTCTTTTCTTCTTTTTCTGACATAAAATTGGTCTTTCACTCATTGTGAAGAGGATGCCTCTTACAGACATCCCAAATGAGGCCAGTGGTGAAAATAGGTTAAGACAGATATTTTTAGCGATTTATCAAATAGAAGAAGGTTGGTGAAGAAAATTTCTTAAAATTTTCTGTAAAAGTCTTCTCAGAAATAATGAACTGAAACATGTATCATGGTGGCTTTTCTAATAACAATTTAGAGTCAGCAGGGTGAGTGCAGGGGTAATTTTCTCGGCTTCAGATGACGAAGAGAAATTGTGTGGTATGCCAAGCATTAAGTGTAAAGTAAATAGAATGTAAATAATAATGAATATTGCCAAGCCTGTTCTGGTAAAGGGTGATCTTAGCTGATGTGTTTTTCATGAGGATGTTAAAGGCTCAAAGAAAGCTGCCGACTGACATTGGTAAAGACCTAGAAATGCTGCTCTCTGAGAAATGCTGTCTGGGGAGGGTTATGGAAAGCTGTTCTACCAATCTACAGAAAACGGGCAGCCTATAGAGAGCACATCCACACGGATGTGGACTGTCCAGGGCAGTCTCTGCCCACATTCCCACACAGACAGGCAAAAACTCTGAGCATCAAAGAATGGTTAGAGTTGGAAGGGACCTTAAAGATCATCCAGTTCAAACCCCCCTGCCCTGGGCAGGGACACCTCCCACTCGACCAGGTTGCTCAAAGCCCCATCCAGCCTGGCCTTGAACACCTCCAGGGATGGGGCAACCACAGCTTCTCTGGGCAACGCGGTCCAGTGTCTCATCCCTCACAGCAAAGAATTTTCACTTCTGTTTCAAAAGCTGTATTATCAGGTTTGAGGGGCTCTTTGCTCAGCACCTACCTCTAATTGACAATAATGCAGAAAAACACAAGGGCAGGTTTCCATTCCCCCCTCTCAGAACAGAAGTTTGTCTGTACATGTCCCAAGTAAATGTGACCTCAGGAATATACAAGCATGGTTTAAACTGCTTGAAAATATTTTCAAGGTTACACTGGGAAACAAAGCAAATAGGGAAGGATGGCCAGGCTGGTCCCATTTTGTGATCCAATTCAAAGTTTCACCCTCTGACCCAGCAGCAAACTAGCTCTCTGTCCACCTCAAAATTCAGCCACAGCATGCAAATAATTTGTTTTGGACTCCATGGCTGGAAAGCTATGACATTTTGGATTGGATATTTACATTGTAGGTTTGCTTTACAATTTTATTCATAAAAACCCTGCAGTCTAAATAGCTGGTTACTGGATAGCTTGCAAGGACAATTTTAAATTGTCTATGTATTTTATTTGAATGCTTAGGCATGATTTTCAGTAATGTATTGGTTTATGTTGCTAGAAGTTCCAAGTGCTTACACTGCCAAAAGCATGCATTTGGGAATAATTGGGGGTTGCTAATAATATTGTCTTCCTTTTTTTCTTCCTTTTTTGCTTTTGATTGCCCGTGCAAGTTGTACTTGTAAATTGGCAAGATCCAAAGGAGCTTTTATTTGCTCCCTGCTGTCAAGCACTGGGAAGGGGAAGCAGGGAGGATACAGTCATGCAAATAGCAACTTTATTTTGAGAAGCACCATGCTTTAATCTGATACCTTAAGTGAGTTATTGCTGTACCCAGGCCCATTTCATCTGAACCTTGAAGAGCACCTGGGATATTCAGTATCTTTGATCCTTGTCCAACACTGTTCTGTGCTCTAGGTACATTTCAAACCCTCTTTGCCTCAGGCCATGCAAGATGGCCATTGTCACTAGGTTCTCATGCACATCCTAGCACAGATGGCACTCAATCCTCCATAGCACCAACAAATACAAAGCTATCTCAGATATTTCATTGGTTTCCTTTGCAGTCTGCTGGTACCTCTCTGGCCTTGTGCCATATTCTGTCATTTCCCAAGTCCTGCACATTTTTTTAAGCACCTCAAGCTGCTTATATTACCAAAGATTAAAATGCATTTGCCTTTTCCCTCTTCTCCCCTGGTTGAAGTGCGTAGCTCTTCTCATAGTCTCAACATCAATAAAGACAGAGACAAGCTCACACATACAAAACTAAACTCATGAAATATCTTCTAATCACATCAAAGATAAGGGTGAGGGCAGTGAGGTGGGACAATAAAGGAGCTCTTATAACAATTCCCTTTAGAAGGTTTAAAACTTTGCCTACAATAATTGATATTATTAGTGAAAAAAACCCAAAGGATTACTGGTATGGCACATGCTGTGTAATTCTACATAAACTCAGTAGTTACAGCTACTGCAATGGGCTATAAAACACACATAAAACATTCCTGTGTTCCCAGGAAGAGCTGGACTGTTGAGGAAATTCACCTTTCTTTACCCATTACAGGTCTCGCTCCACACCTCTGTGACTCTTTGTCAGGAAGTGCAGTGACAAGACAAGCGGTAAGGGCTTTAAATTGGAAGAGGAGAGATTTAGATTACACACTAGAAAGAAATTCTTTACTGTGAGGGTGGTAAGACACTGGAACAGATTGCCCAGAGCAGCTGTGGCTGCCCCATACCTGGAAGTGTTCAAGGCCAGGCTGCATGGGGCTTTGAACAACCTGTTCTGGTGGGAGGTGTCCCTGCCCAGGGCAGGGGGGTTTGAACTGGATGATCTTTAAGGTCCCTTCCAACTCTAACCATTCTATGATGCTATGACTTTTTGCCTGTCTGTATGGGAATGAATCTATGTTTGAGTCTGTTCTAGTTCTTTGAGATACCACTGCTCCTACGTGCTTTCAATTTCTGTCAGCAGGGGCAAGGGCAGCCTGCAGCTAACGAGAAATTGCTGGAAAGGGAAGGGTTTTTTATTTATCCACAGGCTCATAATGGCTTTTAGCCACCACTAGCACTGTGGGGTTCAGAGACCTGGCTTAGTTTGCCAATGGCTTTCATGAGCAAAACTCAAAGCTGGGTATGAAAGCAAATGACATGGCAAAATTTGGTGGTTGATCAGGTTGTAGCCAGTCAGTCAAACAGTAGTTGAACACTCAGATTACTAGGCTTCTTATTCAAGGGAACAAACTATTTTCAGAAACAACTGTCCCAAAGTCAGAAACATTAAACCAGGAGTAAGTGACTTGATGGGGTGTCTCCAACTGTTTCAGCAGATGATACAGAACTCATCCCAAGTCTGTTCAAATGAGCCACTGTCATAACCGTGTCTACAGAGATAAGGATTTAACCAATGTTAAACTATGTTTCTAAAGACCCTGGCTGGATGCCAGGTACCCACCAAAGCCTTCCTCAACAGAACATGGGAGAGAAAATATAACAAAAGTCTGAAGGGTCAAGATAAGGACAAGGAGTCATCATTCAGCAATTACCATCACAAGCAAAAGAGACTTGGCTTGGGGAAATTTAATTTATTACAAAGCAAATCAGAGTAGGATAATAATAAAATAAAAACTAAATCTTAAAACATCTTTCCCACACCCCTCTTTTCTTCGTGGCCTTAACTTTATTCCCGATTACTTTACTCCTGAGCAGCAGACCTCACCATGGTCTTCATCATGGGCTGCAGAGGAATCTCTGCTCTGGACCACCTCCTCCACCTCCTTCCTCACTGACCTTGGTGTCTGCATAGTTGTTGTTTTCACATATTCTCACTCTTCTCTTCAGATGCAGTTGCTGTTGTACAGCAACTTTTTCTCCTTCTTAAATATGTTATCACAGAGGCGCTACCACCGATGCTGAGTGGCCAGCAGCAGGTCTGTCTTGGAGCCAGCTGGCATTGGCTCTGTCAAACACAGGGGAAACTTCTAGCAGCTTCTCACAGAAGCCATAGTAGCTCCCCCCACTACTAAATCCTTTGCCACGCAAACACAATACAAAGAGAAAAAGAGAATTAGAGTAAATATAGGAATTAGGGCAGATTTCTTTAAAAAATCACAATTTAAGGTGTGGGGAATGAGGAAGGGTATTCAAGCTTTGCAACTGTATAAGCAAGTATGAAGTATGTACTTCTGCATACCTGAATTGCAGGCAATAGGCTGGTTAATATACTCATAAAAACATATATTTATACTTTATTTTTATTTTATAGCTATCAGAGTTTTATGTGTCTATTTGTGTGTGTATATGTTAGTGACCAGTACTCCCCCAGGGCACATAACCTATCCTACAAGGGTTTCTTCATAATAGGTCAATAAAAAAAAACCTTACAGATTTTATGGTAATGCTATAATCCAAATATTAGATAGTTTAGTAAAGATGTTCTAAAAGAAAGGAATTTTTCAACAAGTGTATCTACACAGTAGAACCATTATCTCTGGACTCACAGTGGCATATTTTAAACCTGGTGAACGAATTCTTCTTACAGACTATTAGTAGTGTTTTCCCTATAGCACATACAACTTCCTCTCCATAGGTTGCATGCCTGTCTAGTCATTTCCTCTGGAGTGTCACAAAACTCTAGTAAACGTTTTACAGACATAGAAACTTAACACATCTCTGTTCTGCTGAATTTATCAGATGTTGCTTCATGCACATCTAGCATCTCTGTGAACTTCCCGGGCTTGCTCAGAAGTGTAGAAAGAAGCACAGATGCTTTCATGTCTGTGCGGCTAGCCACAAATCTGCAATTGCATCTGCTCCAGCTGATCCCAGATACTACAGGGAATGCTGCAATGTCCAGGACTAAAGTCTTAATACGTGTAAACCACGTATCTTAATACATTTCAGTATTCCTCAATCAGGACATTCTGACGGAGAAATCTCTTAGCAGAAAATATGAAAAGGACAGTGACAGTAGGAAGAGAAATAGAGACATGCAGAATTTCAGTTCCTTTTTCAACTATTTCTGTAGAAGTTATAAACTTTTTTGCTTTGGGCTCTTGCTGTGGGTTGATTTATTTAGAATCACATCAGATTTCCTTTGTTCTTCTTTCAGTCGCACATACTTCCCTTCCTTGGTTCACATCTATGGCTATTCACTGTTGCCAAACATAAGCCACACCTCAGATGACTCTGTGCCTGTTTGAGACGACCAGCGCTTGAAAATTAACTCTCAATGATCTTACTTAGTCAGAAGCAAAGGGGAATCAGAGCCTGGAACAGGTGAAAGACTGTGTGAGGAAATGTGTTCCAGGGAGTGAAAGACGCAAAAGGAAGAGAGAGTTGTATGGGACAAATATTGTTGTATTACCCCTTACACATCTATCAACAACACAACTAATAAAACATGGGGGAGCTTCTTATAAGAGATGACCTGTGGGTTGTGTGCACACAAAACTATGAGCTTCCTTTTTCATTAATACACAGAAAATTAAACCCTTCTTTCTGTATTTTGTTGTGTTGCTCTCTGAATGAATAAATGCCACCTCCCCTTCTCTTGTCCACTCCCAGGTCTTGCAAGCAGACATTCCTTGGCAGCAATTGTGGCTCCACTGAAATAGATGCACCTCTGCTTGGCAAGTGGGAAGATCTGTGTAGACATGTTCTTATTGCAGGTCTGAGGCCTAAATGCTTTGTCTGCCATAAAAATAAAATAAAAGGATATAGTTGTGCAAGAAACACACTCGCATGGGACTTGAAGATAGATTCAGCCCCCATCTTGTAGTTGGAAGATGCAAAGCCATTTGAAATTCTTTTGCAATGCAGCAACAAGTTCGTTCCCTCACAATACAATGGAATCATCTGCTCCTTTTTAATTCTCTCTTTTAGCCGTCTTATTTTGGGGGTAATAACATATCTGTGTCAGCAAGGATGAGATTCTGCTTTTCTGATGGTTACCTTAGGTTTTTTTACTCAGGAGGAAAAAACAGACCTTCTAGCAAGAAATTAATCTTGAGTCTTGAAAAATGTGAGATTCAGTTTTCCTTCTTTTCTGTCTTGAAAAATACATTTATTTATTTTTTCATTTTAGAATTTCTTGGAGTCATAGGATTCCAATACTGGAGATTTGCAGAGAATCTCCTTACAGTGTGAGACTGAGGTAACAGCACTGGAATTGCTACTTCATTAAGTACACCACTACTGCCAATTTCTTTTATGTTTGATCAGGTAGATCCATTTCGAGAAAATTATGTGTAATTGGTCAAGTTTTTCCACAGGCATTTTTATATATCTTATGTGTGCTTCATGTATTCTCTCACAAAAGCTCTGGTGACACAGCCAGCACTATTAACCACACATATAAAATTATAATGGAAAAATATCAAGTAATTTATCCACAAGTATGGAATAGGAAAAATATTCTGAGCAAATCCTCAATGCATTTCCTTTAATGACCTCAATAAAAACTCCAGTCCTTCCTTTGTGCCCACAGTTGGAGACTTCTCTGAAAAGCATGTACAGGAACTAACATGCACATATCCTTGTAGGAGGACCCCATATAATCACATTAGGGCCTGATCATTCCCAATCATTGCCGTCAATTGGGTTGTGCTGTGGCATTGGTCACTAAAGGCTCTAAAGACCAAAGACATGATATCTGACTTCAGGTTCCTGTGTCACAAACCACAGCATGGCAGAGACAATCTGTAGGCAAATATCAATGTTTCTCCTTGCTTCTCCAAGGAGGCACTTTTCCACTTCTTCCAAGTGCTTCTCCTTGATGAAGCCTTTCCCATCAGCTGCCAAGAGACAGGAGCCTGTGCCCAACTGACCTTTGATCTGAGTTGATATCAATTCTGCCTCTTACTCCCTGCACCCCCCTCAGTTATATCCTTACATCCTTCCTTCTGCACAGTATTGTTTTGGAAGCCTTCATGGCACATATTGAAAGGGATCTACTAAATTCTCCTCCTACTTTTGCACGACTGCTCCATGTCCAGTTCCCAGTGACTCAAAGTGGGAGGCCACGTGTGGCAAGAAATACACCCCCAGGATTCCAAGTAGAGTTTAATACTTTGTCTTAAAACAAAAGACTCCTTAACCCAAATGTTGCAGATCATCCTCTTCACAGCTCTCCTTTGCAGAGAGATTACAGTTGAACGGCTCTGAGCTAGCTATATATAGTGTCACTGTTTTTTAAGAAAAAAACTGTCATCTAGTGCTCCATCTAATAAAGACAAGAGATTCTGCAAGTCTTCACATCAAAAGACACAGCCTGATGTTTCTTATGAGTCACTAGTCAATGAATTATGTAGCTTGCTTTCTCTTAAGCATGTAATTTGATCTCCAAGCATGAGCAACAGTTTTTGTATTTCAATCAGTAAACAATTGCTCTTTAAAAACATTCCAACTGATGTTTATTTGTACAATCTGTCCTTCAGCAGAGCCTTAGTTTGATGAAGTAAAAGATGTAACTCTAATAGCAAAGTGTCTAAAAACTGACAAAACATTACATTTGATCATGGGTGATGAGTGCACGGAGGAAATATGTAGTTTGGAAAGCTGATACAGCATCTCATTGAAATGACTGTGTCTTAAACATTGCTTCTTTCTGAACTAACCAGTTGCTATCATTGCAGTGAGAGTTTTCTTTTTTAAATTACAGGGATCAGGTTTCCAATAAAAAAAACATGAGTAATGCATAGACTGAATGAAAGAAAAATAAAACATTTTTCTTCAGTCTTAAGTTAAAAGTGGTTACTGTGGATACCTCTTTCCCTTGGGAAAAAATGCAATGGGGTCCTTTATTTCATTAGAGATGTCAAGCATGGAATCAATATCAGCGCTGAGACCTTGACTGGTGGGCAGCCTGGGTGGGCACTTTTAGAGTAAGCAAACAAGATGTTCTTTCTTGATTAGAACAACTTTGTTGCAATTGGGTAAGCTACCAAATAAAGCGAAAAAAATTTAACCTGGAAAATCGAACTGTAGCTGAAAACTTGATGGCAGTTGTGTAACCCTAAAGGTAACAATTGGAGTGCCAGGCACTCTTGGGCATCCATTTTTCAGATAGGAAAAAAAATGGAGTTTCCCACTTACCCTTCCAGTGGACTAACATTGCCCATTGCACAACACTCAAGAGTATCATTATAACACAGGAATTTAAATGCACAATAAAAATTTCTTATAATTTGTGTGGTAAGGAGTATTTTTCAGCTGCCTTTACAGAGCTGCATGTTGCTTTGGAGAATTCACCCAAACCAGAGGAATATGCTATTGCAGCAGAGCATTTTAGACACTCTCTGCACAAAACAAGACCTAAGGATTGCATGGGTCAGCAAGGTATCTCAAAGCAAACTCTTTCAAAGCACCACGTCCTTCTGGCGATTTAGTTCCTTAAGTATAAATCATTGCAAATCCCTGGCTTTTGATAAAGGTTAAAAGAAGAATGTCCCCATCTCCATCTTCCATAATGAGAAACCACATTTTTGCTAACACTGCTGCTTTTTCTCCCAGTTCATGTTCATTTTACTGACTAAAATTGGAAAGTGTCCCTGGTTTTGTGCAAATATGGCAAGACTGTTTATTTTGGTAGGGTTTTTTTAATTTTATCTCCTTGGTTATGGCTTTGTATATTATTATGATAGCTATTTCCAGTGACAGAACAGTGGTAGATTTAGCATGTCTATATCTCGTTCTGGATGTCCACAGTACAGTACATTACCAACACCCTTATATATCATAGCTCCTTTAGTGCCACAGTCTTACAGACAAATCACCACTATGACCAGAGACCTTATGGATACAGCTGTGCAATTTTGACAAGTCCCTAAATCACCAACTAGATTCTGATACACAGAGACAAATATTTCATCCCCTAAAAAGTTCATAGTCAATTGGACAATTCATGAAAATAAAAAGTTACCCAGACTCCATACTTATTTGTGAGCTACCTGTTCATTTTGTTTTCAAGTTCTGCCCCGTCTTTATGTTTATTCTTATCTCTAATTTGGTCTCTTTTGCTTTCTGTGAGGACTTTCTCTCACAGTCATGATACCTCTTTCAGGGCTTTTTAATTCCTTGTGGTCAGGCTGTTCTTTGAGACTTGTAGAGTGTAAGAGACCCTTAAGGGAGCCACAGGATTCAGAGGCAAATTTCTTTTGCCAGCTGAGAAAGACAAACCGAAGTTGCCACAGACCAGTATAAGGGGCCCCAATCTACCTCAGGCCTTTAGTAATTCTTTTAAAAATAATAATAATAATTAAGTAGAGAAAGTTTACAATAAACATGGACTAGTCAAATGGACGTGGATGTAGCTCAAATACACAGTAACTCCATAAATAAGTAATCGAGGAAGAAGAGATACATTGCCTTTCATCTCTAAATTGCTTTTTCAAATCCTGACCCAGTCTAAAATGTTAATTTGAGCCTGTGACATCTACTCTGTGGCCAATGTGAAGTGAATTCCTGGTCCCTGGCCAGTTTCTAATGGACAGGTGGCAACTACCCAAGAAAAGACGACAACCACAATTGGCACCCTGGTGGGGAGTCAGAGCAGAGGGACAAAGACTGAATCGGTCAAAAGAAAAAGTGATCTCCTCACCCCCTCCAGACAGTTCAGCCAAAGCAGGCCTGAAACAAATGGGCAATGCACCATGGGGGAAGATTGCATTATGATTGTCCTGCCATCCTTTTTCTTTGTGAATAAAACAGGAGACTTGTTTTTTTCCAAGGCTGTCAATCTCACACCTTTCACAATTTGAGAAATAAAGAGAGAAATGTTGCTCTGTCCCCCCTTACCAGGTCTCCCTGCTGTGACAGTGAGTGTTGCCAGTCACACGCTTGAGCTCTAGATCAAAACCAGGTGGCACAGCAAACTGTATTTAAACTTTGACCCTGAGTTCCACTCTGCTGCGCAGCTTTTGCTTGGAAAAGGGAAAAAAAAAAAAAGGGTTTTGCTAGCAACAAATGCTTTTCACTTGCCAAAGAAATTAAATAGATATTCTACCCCAACCTCAAATATTTCTGTAGTGTGACCCTCCTCCAATTGTAAAAGGAATTTGATAATGAATTTGTCTTGCAGATTCCAACATGACATTTTCTATCCTCTTTCCTTTTAGAACAACAACAGGAAAAAAATATCATAAAGAACAAGGAAAAAGAAATTGATAAATCTGTCTAGCTACTATGAGGAAACAAAATGACTGCTGTGCAATGTCACAGCTAGTAATGCCTCAGATTCAACTGAAACAGCATTGAAAAATAGCCAAACAGGAACCTTTCATGTCTGACTTCATAGGTCACCCACCCCATGCTATGTGTTCTTTCTGTGAATCTCTCAGCTAAGTACTTCCAGCTAAAGTAGTTCAAACACACAGAATGAGAAAAATCAACAAAGAACAAGACACAATGAGCAGTCTGGAAATACCACTTAGCTAGTACATTGTAACAGGCAGCACTGGATTAGTACCAACATGGCAAACAACTCGTTGCGATTTGAGAGTTTGTCTTACGACAGGGGTACATCTCAGATTTATCATTCTAGTTTCAAATGTGCCATCAGATATGTACATGATCAGAGCACAGCTGATGTTCATTTGGGTTAAGAAGATCCCCAGACTCTGCACTTACAGCGAAATGCTACTTTGAAGTAGCTTAATCGCGACTAGAGACCATGAAAAAGCACAAGACACTGGAAAATATATTCAATGAAAGGAACTGTCTCAATAATTTATTCTAACATATAGTAAGAAAAAAAAAACCAACATGGAAACTGGAAAGGCTGCTTATCCTCCTCTAATAAGATATCAGCAACTGCTCAACTGGACACTATTTCCATTTATATAAATATATATATATATATACATACATGCTCTAAGAGTATATACCACACCTGGAATCACTGGCAGTGAAATGGAGTAACAAAGAATATTTTGCTGTATTCTGCATGTGTGTGTAGGCATGCATACAGTTATACCTCCAAAACTGCAGAAGTTACACCACGTGAATAATCAACCCTACAGAAGGTCTGTAACAGTTGGGACTTTGAAGGTTTCCTACAGTAGCTGAGGATTTCTTCTTTTTAAAACAGGTAACAACACAAAACCATTTCAAGTTGACAAAGGGATTTGAAAAAAAAGCAAAGGTTCTGTTTTCATACTATTTTTTTGCACTGTTTCATCAGTTATGTTGTTTTTAGACTTCTAATGTTTTGTATTTATCTGATTTCTGACATCTTTCTGGTTTAAAAGGGAAGCAAAGAAAAATGCCAGCCTTGTAAGCAAGGTTCAAGCTTAAATACTGGTGTAAGAAGTCCCCAGGCCACTGTAAATCCAAATAACTCCATGACTTCAGGAAATTTACTTATCCATGGCAATAGTGTAAAAACTATCAGAATCTAGGCTACAAATTCTATTTGCAACAATTGAGAGGCTGACCCAAGCACATGGGACTTTGAAAACAGCATCACTTCAGTAAAGCTGCAAAGAGCTCAGAACAATTAGTTCAGATCAGTGGCTTTGTTGTTTGTTGGGGTTTTCTTTCAGACTTAGTTGCATTGCATCTGGTCATGTCTTTTTCATATCACCTTTGCTCACAAAGGTTAGTCAATGCTGGTTTACCTCAGCCTTGTTTACCCTACTTGTTTTCCCGTGTTCAATTATACGCCATTCTCTGGCTCATTTGTACATGACTAGCACTACATTCCTAGGTAACAACATGTCTTAATAATTTTTGGCTCAGTAGTGTATATAGAAATCAATCATTCTCTGCTTTACTTCTCCCTAGTTACACGTTCATTTTTCAGCCTGGTTTTCGAAGGAAATAAGGCTTGCTTGATCGTGCTCGTCGGTCTGTCGACCCCCTTCTGATAACTTCGCAATCGATCAGATCCAAAAGAGAGTTATGTGAGGAGAAGACAGAAATCGGGTAGAGGAAAGTCCAGAATTATTGTCCCTGCCAAAGGGCAGGCAGGCAGACCCACAGGGCAGCAGGGAATGAGCTAGGCTGGGAGCACACCCATGGCACCCACCGTCGCTTGCTCAGGGGAGGGTACCACGGGGAAAAGAAGAGTAATTGTGAAGTTGGTAGTGCGCATTTAATAGAATTATGGCACAAATCCATAGGAAACCAGGTTTCATTAGTTCCTCTCTTCGGGAACTACGCATTTTATGGCTTCAAATCTTTATAAACATATGTTGCCCAGAACCGTACCATTCTGTCCCACTTGAGAAATCAAAACCCTGTTCTCCCTGCTTTTATGAGCAATCTTCTTTTTACAGCACAAGCACTGCAAATGCACTCCTGTACAATTTCTGTAAATAACCTGATCATTAAAGAACTTTTCTTTATTAAAAAGTGAATATTTCAGATTTTTCTTGTTCACGCTTTTGGCCTATTTCACAAACACTACTCAAGTAATCCTGCTTTTTAGTTACCACATCAACACTGGCTTGCAACTGAGAACATTATTTTTCAAAAGGAAGGATCAGATACTCTGAGAAATTCCAGACTGCAAGTCCCTATCTCCAAAGATCTGAGTGAAGTTGAGCTGCATTACAAAGTATTTGTATTACAAAGAGAAAGATATCAGGCCTTCCTTTTTATTGAGACATCTCTAGAGTTTTTTTCTCTTTCAAGTAGCTGGTGATACACAGGAAGACACGGTGCTGGTTGTGTGCCAGCTCCAGGTATGAGTCTCTTTGTTTCCTCCCGTAGCTATTGCTTGCTTTTAAATTTTTTCAAGCAGTTTTCTTCTCAGCCCTGAGCTGTGGATACTTGAATAAATCCTGGGTCGCAATTGATTATCTTTGGTGAAGCTACCAATCTGTAGTTGCACGGTCCCTTAAAAGCCTCCTCTTTTGCTTCTTGACTCTGTTCCTGCTAATGTTGTCCTTAGTCTTGGCCTCTATAACTTTCTGAATGAAGAATTAAAATTCACATATTTCCACCGCCCTAAGTTAATGTAAACAAAGATTATAACACTTTTAAGCTGTGTTTCAACCATTGTTGAAACCAAATGTTACCAAACATTGTGATTTTATTAAAGCAAATAGGAAGTTATATGATGTGCCTTCTGACACCACTGAAAAACTTTATTGTAACTCAGGTCTGGTTGTCAACTATGCAATTGCTGATATGTGAAGCAGCCTGATATTAACTGAATAAATGCATTTTACCCACCCTTCTCTCTGAAATGGTACAGAGAAGAAAAACAATTTTTATGTCTCAATTTAGTTTTTTGCTCCACCAGTCTATACTGCTAAAAAGCCAGACATGGGCTTAAAAGGGGCAATGATGGTTTTCTTGTGCAGAAATGTGATAATTTTGCCACTTCTTTAGGGCTGGAAGTTTATGTTTCAGAAGACAGAAGATATAGGAATTAGCATTATCCTTATGGTTGGCCATATGTGGGTTTTCTGTTATAGCTATCTATCTAGCTATATCTAAATATATGTTATCAGCAATACACTGATTTTGTTTTGAGTTACAACTACACACAAAAACATCTGTCATATTGATGATGTTATTACAAAGTCTTTAAAGACTATAAGGATCCAGACCCAAACAAAATTATTTTGAGGATAGCTAGAGAGAGAGAATACAAACAAAAATTGCATTAATTATAAAGATTAGTAAGCTCCATCTTTTTGTTTTCTTGTGGGAAAAGGATCAGGAAGCTGACATCTCTATCATAAGATTCCTGATAGCACAACATAACTGTGGCAGGTGGGCAATGCCGTTTTTGAGACTCTTTGAACTTCTTAATAAAACACTAGTGAAAGTTCTGCCCATTCACTAAAGAATAGCTAATAACTCACTAGTTTGCAAACCAGGCTGAAACAGGAAAGATTCTGTTCTCTGTATCCACAGGTGTCTCTACAGCATAGAATCACAGAGTCGTCTAGGTTGGTAGGGACCTTTAAGATCATCTAGTCCAACCATCAACCTAACTGATAAAAAGCACCACTAAACCATGTCACTAAAACTATGTCAACTTGTCTTTTAAACACCTCCAGGATAGTGCCTCAGCCACTTCCCTGGGCAGCCCATTCCAAGGCTTAATAACCCTTTCAGAGTAAAATTTTTTCCTTATATCCAGTTTGAACCTCTCCTGGCAAAACTTGAGGCTGTTCCCTCTTGTCCTATCATCTGAGACTTGGGAGAAGACACAGACCCCCACCTCTCTACACCCTCCTTTCAGGGATTTGTAGAGAGCGAGAAGCTCTCCCCTCAGCCCCCTTTTCTCCAGGCTGAACAACCCCAGCTCCCTCAGATTCTCCTCATAAGGCTTGTTCTCCAGACCCCTCACCAGCTTCGTTGCCCTAACCTACATCATGATTACCCTGAGGTAATTAAGAGGATTCCATATGACCTGCCTTTGAAAGAACACATGTGATGTAGCAACTCCCAGACTGTGAATCTCTGGCTTGGATTTCAGCCTGTGGAGAAAATTTTGTGCTACACTCTGAATGACTCACCAGCACAGAGGAAAAGAGTCTGCACAACAACTTTAAAGTAGCATTCGGAACACTGTTTATTACCATAAACATTTATCTGTTTTATTATTTATGTAAACTAGCACTTTTGACAAATGAGTAAATTTGACAGAAGCTTGCGGGAAAAAAAAACAAATCAACCTTCAAATAGTCTCATTTAGGAAAGTATTTATATTCTGGGAAATGCTCCTAATTTTTCCTTCATAGAGGTTTTCCATCATATCTTTGAGAAATGTTGTCATTAATATGCTCACTAATACATTAATGGAAGTCTATTGTTCACTGTGTTTCATCTTTTCATATTAATTCTGTATTGTATCATTTGTATTCACTTTGGTGAACATTCCTTTTGATCTGCATCTTATCACATTAATGATTTTGCTACAAACAACATTGTATTATGAGACTTCAATATTCTGTTAGCATATTTAAATGCTAATAATTCAAAGTTGATCAAACCACATGGCAAAAAAAAGGTCAATGAATGAACAGTCATAATACAGGGTTGGCAAAGCTATTAGAAAAATATGGAACTCATTAATGACCATCATGATCAGATACTTTTAAAGAGGAATAAATGACATGAAAATCTAGATGTAGATAGTTAATTAACTATTAGTGCATAATTTGCAACTAAATGTATTTTCAACAACAAGTTATTAAATAGATAGGGAAACTGACATGGCTTTTTTGCCCTCATATTATTTATTTTCATCTATATCTCTTTCACAGTCTCTGTTCTTTTTATTCACAGTGTGCCCCTATTAGTTTTGCTCTCGGAGGATACGTTGTCCATATTTTTCAGGCTGTTGCTCACGTTCAGACATTTCCCTTCTTCCATGTCTTTTCATTTCAAACACAGGCTCAACTCTGTCGATGTCCATGGTAAATGTGCACCATCCAGAAAGCTGAGGAGCATTTGAAGCTAGGCAAAAAGACCTTTCTTTCATCCTTACTGTATGTAGTATCGGGATAATTATTTTCAGAAATTAGATTATACTGGTCACTTTATAATATCTCCACAATAATCTACCTTTTTTTTTTTAATGTAGTTTGAGATAAATGCAAGCCAAAGAGATTGTGCTTCAGTTGGGACTATTTAAATGTGAGCAGGTAAAGATTATGAGTCTGCTTTTTCCTGAGGATGAGCTTTTGAATTCTACTTTATTTTATTTCTTTAAATGCAGTCTCTATGCAGATTTTGAAGTAAAGTTTTTGTAGGGAATTGGACACTGCAGCACTAATCATTGTTCAAATTACACGGCACATAAACATGCTCTGGAGTTTTGGTAAGTAAATAAGTGGAGAAACAGAAATAATGTTATTTCTTAGGAGAGTTAAAAGGGAGCTACAACCTTCCCAGGATCCAAAGACAAATAAGTGTTTCTATTGGGAAAACAAAGCAGGTTGTTTTGGTTGTTAGATCTGCATCTGCTCAGTCCAGAATTGTCTTCTCAGAGAGATGTGATAAAGCAAACACAGAGAGATCTTTTCAACTTCAAAGCTGCTCTTGCTAATGTCACAGGCCAGAATTTTAAGAAGTTAGAGCTACTCTGACTGATGTCTGCTCACACCTTAGGCTGGCTAATGCTAGATTTCCCCATAGAAAACTTTTAACAATTTTCGCTGGATCTTGTTTTAAATTTGGGCAATTTGGGTTTGTTCTAAGGTAGGAGTGTTTGCAGCCAGGCCTCTGAACCTGCAAGCTATTTTGTGCAACTTGACCTTTCCATCTGCAAGCAGCCCTCCTGACTCCAGCAGCAGCTCTCTCTAGTTTCAGAGGCTGCCAACACACAGCAGCTTGTGCAATCAGAACCATTATTGTGCAGGAGATCCAGAAGTAGACAACAAGCACCAAAAGTCCACAGATGTGAAATCACCGCTGGTTGGATGGATCCTCAGAAGCAGCGGCACTGTCTGCTCTAGTGCGTACTTTTCCATAGCTCCAACTGAGGTTTCAGCCATGGAACTTAGCACTGACCATAAATGATTACAGAAGTATGGCTTCTGCAAGGAAAGAAATTACCTTTGCTCAAAAAATAAAATAAAACTTTTCTGGAATCATTTCTGAACGTGTTAAAAATGCTGCAGGTTTTTCCATACTTTGTTTCACATATTCCACGATATGAAAGAAAACCTAACGATTCCTTCTAAGACTCTTCCAGTCCAACACAATATTATGAACAATTACAGCTACTTCACAAGTAGGAACTGATCTTCCACTTTGTGAGTACACTCTCTATTCAAGTCAATGAACTCAAAATACAAGTGTATTGGAAGACAGTATTGTGAAGTTCCATAATTTCACCCTTTTCACCTTTATATCTACATCCATCCGTGGGTATCCATTAGATATAATGTTGCTGACTTCATTGTCCAGTGCACTGATCATGAGCCTCCATCTGTCTTTCCTCTCTCATTTTGTCTCAGGAGGTCAATTTGACATCTGCTCACCCTATACTCAAC
>VZTM01018604.1:29163-47665 GCA_013400555.1 Jacana jacana
GGGAAAGGGAAAGGGAAAGGGAAAGGGAAAGGGAAAGGGAAAGGGAAAGGGAAAGACCCAATACTCAATAAAGCAATTCTAAATTCTTCCCTGAGGTGTCAGGAATCTAAATCAATCCAGCCCATTGAGACAGATGAGCATACAAACAGGAACTGTTCAGCAAAAAGTCCTGCAGATGTAATGACCGTCTGGTAAAATGAATATGTATCTAACCTTGGTACAGTCCCCTATTGTCGAGCAGAGCTTTTTTTTTTTTTTTCCTTTTTTTTATTATTATTTTTTTATTTCATGGAAGAACTAAGCCTGAAATTGTTCTACTAATTATCCTGAGTTGTCCCAGTTCTTCCTCATCAGTGCTGGGAAATAAATTACTTCTAATATCATGATAAACCACAATAGGACACGCAAACATAACTTTGCATCCTGCTTCCAAGTAAATTTTATGGAAAGCCTGCAGCTCTCCATAATCATCAGCACTTTTTCTTTTCTTTCCTTGTCTACCTTTTTGTCACATGCCATAATGCTTTTACTGCTGGGAACAAGAGTACAAACATGCAAGAAAATGAAATCAAGGATTGAAATTTCACTCAGGCCATTCCCAAAAATATTTTCTTTTGATAACTCACTTTATTTATTCCTATTGCTTATTCAGTCACCTCCATTCTCATTTAAGTTTTGAATGCATTTTCAGCTTAGTGGGATACTAAATGTTCCTGCTTATAGGTTTTTTGTGCCCTTCTAAAGATTTAATTTAACTCCCTTTTTTGGTACCAGACACTTGCCAGTTTTCTTGCATAGCACAAACATTTTAAAACTGTCCAATCAGGCTTACTTCTGACTTGAATCTAATTATTACTGTTGGACCTGGTCTTGCTTTGGTTCTTATTTGCTCTTTGAAGTTACTCATTTCAGAGCATTTAAAATTCATACAATTAACTTTGTCAAGGAACTTAGATGCTTGGTTATTATTAGACTTTTCTTTTTTCTTTTTTTCAGCAAACCCATGCAAGTAGTCCAGCCCCATCTATTTGTATAATCTATTGAGCCGGGTGATCTATTTATGACATAATGGAAAAGCAGGCAAGAGTGATGGGGGCTGAGGGCCTAGCAGTAGCTGTTTCAATCAATATTCCTGTCACGCACAAACTGTCAAAAATTAAGGATGCACAGAACTGTATTATTTTATCATGGACTAGGTTATTTTCAAAGGAATCTGGGGGACTTACAGGCCCAGCTCTCATTAAATTCTAATGGGAACTGGGAGTCAAACTCTATTGAGCTGCCTTCAAAAAAATCACAGCAGTGGTGAATAATTTTATGAGGTCACCCAATCAAAATAAATTCCATCATGATCTCTACACACAGTTGAACAATTTCTTGAGCTTAATTCTTCTCTTTTAAAAGGATTAAGAAAACCCAAATAGATTGTATTTACATTTTTGTAGGATTTGAAACAATATTTTTCTAGAAATAACCTGGTTTCTTTTTTCATTTTAGAGGCAAATTATTTTTCATGCCATACTTTGTCTTCACTGTGCCATAATCTCATGAGAAAGTGATGAAAAATGCAACTACTGATACAAGGACAAGGACTTGCAGGGGGTAAGAAGATGTTCAGTACATATTCTGATACTTTTGCATTCGACAGGTAAACCTGGTAAAAAAAAAGTGTGATCAAATTTAGTGATAGATTAAACAGCAGTGATCTCTTCATACCACCCACTAAGTTTTTCTGTAATAATGTATTCATATATTTAATTTTGTGCAAATTTCTACCATAGCCCTGACTGCATGCTGGGCTTCTGTATAATTTGAATGGTAACATAAGGAAAACAGGACCAGCAAATTGTCGTGAAGTGGAGCACTTTCCCTGCCCTTGCAGCTGTCCTGTGAGTGATTGTCATCAAGGTGGCCTGTCATCCGCCCTCAGGGTTGGTGTTAATGCATTTCCTCACATGGGCAGGATCACTTTTTGCCAGCTTCTTCCTCTTACCTCATAACTCTACAGAAAAATATTACATAAATTGGAATTTTCACTCTTGCCAAAAGATCACTTTTGCAGTGACCATGGGCAAATTTATAAATTACATACATGGGGCAGTGCGAGGGGGCAGGATTCTGTCTTTCTGGGTCATATTGTTTTAGAAGATAGGCAAACTGATCATTAAGCCTAACCTGAAGGACCCTGTTCTTGTCCCATCCTTGAAAATACAAAATTCAGCAAATCCACAGGAGAGAACTGCAAATCCAAGTTGACTGATGAGTTCTGTGATGATGTTCTAGCTGAAATCATGTGTCACTTGACTTGATCCACCCTGTACTACCATACAACTCTTTCAGAGAATCTGATTGTGTTCGCAGGTCCATAGTCCTACATCCTCCTTCATGCAATGTCATAAAAAGTTCAAATTTTTAAAATAAGTGACTTCCCTGTGGAGCAGAATATGCAGCTGAGATTTTTCTCCTGTCATTTCCTTTATCTGACATCAAGGTGTGTAAAACTGAAAAAATAAAATCAATGAGAAGCTGAGGACCTTAATTACCAGTAAGGGTTGATTAATAACAGTCTCTATTTCCTCTCTCTTTTCCCCTTCTCCAAACATTCAATGGTGGTACCAGATACAGTAATTAGAAAACTCAGTGCAAGTGAGGCAATTTTCTTTTACAATGAAACCTTTGCTTTTACTGCTCCATGAAAGCAAGACAAGGTCTATTAAAATGACATTAAAAGATGAGCTGCTGGACTGAATTAGAAAATAGGGTTTAGAAAATCCGAAGAAGTAGTGAGCGAGATATAATTAAAATGTTGATGTGATGAATAAGGAGACAGAAAAATCAGACGAGCAGTTTTTTAGTCAAACTAAGTTATCCTCCACTTCTTTCAATTTTCTGCCAGTTCAAAAGTTTTCAGTAAATATATGCATATATTTATAGCCATATAGCTATGCATATATGCATACATGCACAGTCACACACCAACATATGTCCTCAGCTGATGTGAAGCAGCCTTGTTTCTAACATCTTTTTCCTGTGGTAACATAATGGCTGCTGTTTACTGAAAGATTTGCGTATAATCTTTCACTCAGAACCCAGAGTTCTCAGAAAATGGTTTATTATGATGTTAATACAGCCAGCAGTTTCAAGAAAAAGTATTTGGTACTCAGTGGTCTTGTTAGACTTCACTTTTATTATCAATAATTGTTCCAGAATTTTCTTAATTTTATCATAATGTGTTTGTTTTCTTATGAGCAAATGTTTCTGCAGTTTATAATCTCATTACAACCAATACCAAAAAACTTGCAGCAACAAAGGCATCTGAATTCCAGAAGAAATACATGGGGGAAAAAAAAAAAAAAGATATGCATTTTTAGCCATGTAAAAATTTCCTTTTGTTCTTTTTTTCCCCTCCACTCAGAACATTTTTAAAGGTTACTGGAGCTACTGTTTTTTCACAGATTCTTTGAAACTCCAGAGTACCTTCCATCAGCACCTACGAGGAGAGCCATACGTTTTCAATCTGTTGAAAATAATTGTGTGGAAAAAAACTATTCTCTTGCTTCCAGACACAATCCAATCAGTGTAATGGTTTTTGAGAAAGAAGGAACTATATTCACATTTCATTCATGTAAAGAATGAGATAATAGAAGACTTTCATGGTAGTTGAGCACCCTGCAGGTACTGCAGTTAGCTGCAGCATACACAAGGCCTTGTTGGGTTCATTGCATAAGGAAAAATATCTCTTAAATTGTACTCTTTCCCCAGGCTTCAAATGCATATTTTTTTTTAAATGGACTGAAGCGGGAACTGGAGGGATTTTGAACCCCACTACAATTTTCGCTTTTGAATGGCAGCTCTGACGTTCTGGCAGAACTTGCCATAATCCTTGTCTTTCTTTAATGAGGTAAAATTGACCCAAGCAGCAGACACCAGGGCCCTCACCATCAAACCTAGATCATTATTTCTCAATCAGGGAAAGCAAAGCCCTAAACCAAAACCAACCAAGGAAATTAACATCTTGTTTGGTATTCTCTGGTCCTGCTACCTTTGTGTGGTTTTCAGTTTTAATTGAAATTCAGTAGCAGCAGGGTTCAAACACCGAGTGGATGTCAGCCGGTGTACTGCAGCAGCAACAGCAGCGCTGCTGGAGAGGTGCGGTTGTTTGACAAAGAAGAATGTTCCTCTGCTTTTTATAGCACACCATTGTTATCCCTTTCCTTTTTACTGTAGTAGGAAAGGTAGCCGCCACTTTCGTGTGCAGACGCTGTGCCCACCACCATCCCTCCTCTCCAAACCACACTCCCCAGCTGGGGCTGTTCACCTTCCCTCTGCGCACAGGTGTAACTGATTTGAGAAAGAATACCTTAACCAAGACGTATCATTAAATTAAAAATGGGGTAGTGAGGCGGGGAAAGATATGGGAGAGGGGGATGGAAATGTAGAGCTGCAGACATTCATGTGTTCGAGAAGCGAGATTTGGACAGTGGTGACTGGAATTGGCTCTAACTTGACTTGTTTGGCCTCACACGTGTTCATTGATTGATTTTAATTCAAGAGATGCTAACGCTCAACTGAAGCATAATCTATATACATATATAAATGAGCAACAGAAAAATTACGCAGCAGGAAACAAGTTCTGGGAGAAAAGGCTTGCATGGTTGAGCATACTAAGAGGCATAGAATCATGGAATGGTTAGAGTTGGAAGGGACCTTAAAGAGCATCAAGACCTCTTAGCAAGAAGCTAAAATGCAGTTCTTGTACTTTTTAAACTGTCTACTCTCATATTTTGGACCAGTTCTAAACAGCACTCAAGACAGATTATATATAAGTTGTATGGGCAAAGCACAGAAATAATTATTACAGAAATAAAGATTTATATTATATATACATTTTTTTAATGTAATGTTGTCACTGGCACAGTTTATATTAGTCTTCATCAAACCTTTTTAGAAAAACTAAAATTGTGGTACAAACGCAAGTGTAACCTGGGGTTTGTAGGTCTGGAATTGGCAGTCAGCAATCATGCCTGTTCACATACCTGTGTGATATGGTCCAGATTAACACATATTTGCAATTTCATGCGGCCCAAGTGAGTTCACTTAAAGACTTCTCATGAAGAGGAAAATTCCTGCATGATTTAGCAGAGCTCACAGGCTTGCTCACCCCTCCTCAAACCTAAAAGATACTGAAATAAACCAGAGAAATATTTATGCTCTATGAATCTCTGGTACGTATATGTGACATATTACTAGTTCATGAAAGCTCTTTAATTCACAGAATACTTCTCATTTTTTGGTAATACTAGTCTTACAGAGGTAATTTGAATTAAATTTGTTTTATTGCATCAGATACATTTTTGTGGAGTCTAGGTGCTAACTATGCAGTTGAATTTAGAATGGCAAACACAAAATTTCACTCTGAGGATGAATAATTCAGTTTTTAAGTCTCTAGCAAGATAAGAATAAGTGGATTGCTGTCAAATGATCTTTATCTTATTTGTCAAGATAAAGCACAGTCCCAAAGCCATAAACAGATTGTAAAGGAGACATTTCCTTCTTACCCTTTCTTTCACACTTTCAAAGATCTTTGCAAAGCTGTCCAACTAAATTACAGCACTTTTTTTTTCTTTTATAAGCTGGTACTTTTAAGACAAGAAAATCCTTAGTTTATGCATCAATATCTAGAAGGGCTTTACATGTGCTTCCTCTTAAAACAGTATATAATTAGTGCATGCATATATCTGCATGCCCCAACATTGATTTTACAACATATTTAAAACAAAACTGATACAACAAAACAGCGGCACATTTTCACATTTCTCACATATAAAGTTCCAACCAATATAGCCTATCCTGTAGATTTATCAGATGTTTAATGTTGCGTAGCTTTATCTGTGACCATAGCTACTGAGCTATTGTTCTCATTAATGGCAATAAGGATAAAATAAAATAAAATAAAATAAAATAAAATAAAATAAAATAAAATAAAATAAAATAAAATAAAATAAAATAAAATAAAATATACAATAAAATAAAGAAGGCTTCACTCTCGTAAGTCCCCCTTTAGTTCCCAAAAAATCCTCTTCCAGAAGTAACATCCTGTTGAAATATAGGGCCATCAGCCTCTTCTTCTTCTCTACATATCCTTCGAGCAGTGCCCCAGAGGGAAGAAAAGAGTATTCTGACCAAATTTGGAACACATTTTCAAGCTGAATAGTAGCTCCCACCAGCAATAACTTTGGACTCAGACCAGGACCTCAGCTCACATAAATCAGCATAAAGTGTCTTTGAAACTGCAATAATTTGCACTTGCAGAAGATTTGGCCCTCAAACCAGAAACTCAGCACGAAAGAATTTGTATCTCCCTGCTTAATTATGCCAGACAAATGGTGCGTTGCTTTAATAAGCAGAGAAAAGCAGCTTCCAGAAATGACCTGCATTTGTTGAGATGAAGTTCTGCAAACACACTGCCAGTATCTTCTTTTTTTTTTTTTTTTTAACTATTTTTTCTTAATCAAGTATTTAAATCTAACTAAGACTTAGCAGGTTCTAGTTGTTGTTTTCTGCTAAAGCTGCGTTGGGGCAATATGATCCTTCAAGCAAAAAAAAAGAAGTCAGCTGAAATCAAGTGAAAACATCCTAGCCAGTATGTAGACTTAACACCCCTCACTCCTTCTTTCACTTTACCTTAAATCTATTCTTTCAGTCATTCACTTAAAATTACCTACATTATAAGGAACACTCTTCAGTTTCCCACTCTCAAGTTCCCTTATAAACCTGAAATTGGGATCTCCTCCAAATATGAAATTTCTTCTGGAAAGACTCATACTGACATGGGCAAAGAATTTTAGAAAAAGGAATTATTATCTGAATGAAAAAAAAATATTAAAGTGTCTAATGCTAAATATACACAGGGATTTTGTCAGCTACCTGCAATTTTAGGCAATGTTGTCCAACACTGAATTTTCCAACACAGAGATGTAATGTCCTGAACAATGATGCAGTCCCTTAACACTTCAGTATCTGTCTATAAATTTGTGGAGACGCTTCATTTTTCACTCATGTTGATGTGTTTTTCTGGTCTTACTCCCAGGTGCTCCTTGGGGTACTTTTACTTTCAGCAGGATGTTGAGTCACCTTCATTGACCCTTCTTGGCAGTCTGGTATTCACAAAAAACATCTGCCTGGAAAGGCCCTCTCAAAGCGTGACCCAAGGATGAGGCCACCGGGTAACTGTGTGAGGAAGAAGCAAGAGGAACACCGGCTATGTCCCCACAAAGAGGAGACCCCATTGGGTCTGATGGCAGTTACCCACTGTCCACACCAGTGTTGTGCCGGCAACAAAATTGCGCAGCACTATCCAAATACAAGGTGGAGTTTGTACATTTCCCAGGAAAAAAAATGTACCATTCTCACAGTCTTATTCTTCTCATGGAAGTAATATATGTAGCAAAAACATCTATGACTGAGGATCAAAGCCAAAATGCCTCATTGTTTTTCAATATTTTCCATGTTTCTATTTAAATAATAAAGTGGTCGGATCGGTACATCTTTTAGTGAATTTAATGAATTATCATGTGCATAAAAGAGGGGCACGTGTCTCTGTATGTACTGTTTCTGAGAGATAATCACTTATCATTGGATTACAAGTTCCTTTGGGGTTTGTGAGAGGGATGTAAATGACTTTTCTTGGTATCCAGCAACTTCAACAGCATATAAAATTACATCTGTCTTTCCCATTGCAGTCTAGTACCTGAAGAGGGGGCTACATTTGGAAAGAAGTCACCCTAAATTTGTTGCCTCACCTGTCTGATAGACCCTAGGTGTGCTGAATTTCCAAGTATTGCCTGCTTACATATTGTGAAACGTGTCCCTGTCCCAGGACGGTGTGTATGGTAAGCACCAGTGAGTGACTGGGGCCAGAAATAAGGATCTGTTCAGTTGTAGGAGACCTGACAGCCTGCTCTGCAGACCACACAGGAGGAAAGATGAGCAGCACAAACTCCTAAATTCATCACGTTCTGTTGGGATAACCAAGTGCACTCGATGTTGACATTACATTGACTTGTGCTTCTGCAAGGGTGAAACTCAAATGCTGGCTTGTCTGGAAGAGTGCTGAACTTTGTGTCAATTAATGCATAGGAGAGTTTACTGTGCCTAATTAATGCATTAATTAATATTGTGCCTGTGCTTAGAAACATGAACGTAGAGTGGAAAACAGAAAAACTTCATGAGAGGAGGGAAATATTCTACTGGAAGATGTGAGGTTCTGAAGTGTACGGGTTTCAAAGAGCTATTGTTACCTAAAAGAAAACAGTGAAAAACATTGCATTTGGATGCATTCCACTTACTCATTTCTTCCCCTTACTTTGTACTAGTTGGGCTATTTACATGAAAACATCATCTTTGTTCCTCAAGAGTTCATCTGCTGCTTGTTCCCTGCCTGAAGTCAAAATAATGCTATGTTTGTGAGATTTTAATCACCTCTACTGCAAACAATTATGAAATTATAAACAGAAGATTATGACTTCAAGTGGGAACTAAGTGGCAGGAGCTGATGAACTCTTAAAAGCAAAGATCCTGTTATCATGCAAATGCTTCCAGTAATAAAGAAAACGAAGCAAAAATCATGTAAAAAAATCTAAATATGAGCATCTGAATCATAGACAGCAGTGGTTCTTTCAGACAGGATAATGGTAGTTGAAATGATTTCATAATAAACTTGTAAAGCCACACTACCAATTATTATTTCATTATATATCCACTTTTGCATCTGTAATAGTTTTTTTTCGTGAGCAGGATTTTGTTTTGAAAAACAGAGTCCTACTGGAGCATACCATTTTTCAAACACAATCTCATTATTTTCCATCGATAGCACATACTTTCCACAGCTTTTATTTGTTTATGGCAGTTACATCCAAGAATAGCAAAGCGTACGTGTTTTATACTACAGCTTCCTTCTCCTTCCACATCAACAGTCCTGAGGAGGTCAGAAGTAAGCCTGAAATAATCAGCTTCAAGGACATAGAGCACTGGAACAGGCTGCCCAGGGAAGTTGTGGAGTCTCCTTTTGTGGAGATATTCAAAACCCGCCTGGATGTGTTCCTGTCCAACCTGCTCTGGGTGACCCAGTTCTCAAAAGGGAGTTGGACTAAATGATCTCTGAAGGTCCATTTTAACCCCAACAATTCTGAGATTCTTCGATACCAACAGAAGAGGCCAGCTAGCCTACATGTGTGCCACTGCCTGCCCAGCAGCAGCACAGGTTCTCTCCAAACCACCCCTTTGCCTCAACTGTGTGTGTTACCAGCAGAGGGAAGGGTTGCTCCTGCGACTTGCTCTTTTATCTCTAAGGCAGGATATACAGAGAAAAAGCACTAGACACCAGCCTACTGTGTCTGGTTCTGGACAGTCTGTCCTCAGTTCAAGAAAGACAGGAAACTACTGGAAAGAGTCCAGCGGAGAGCTGGAGGAGGATGATCAAGGGAATGGAGCATTTCTCTTATAGGGAGAGGCTGAGAGACCTGGGTCTGTTTCGCCTGGAGAAGACTGAGAGGGAATCTTATAAATGCTTATGGATATCTAGAGGGCAAATCTCATGAGGTCAGGCTCCTCTCAGTGGTGTCTGATGGCAGGACAAGGGGCAATGAACAGAAGCTGGAACACAGGAAATTCCATCTCAACTTGAGGAAAAACTTTTTCACTTTGAGGAGTGGCAGTGCACAGGAACAGGCTGCCCAGAGAGTTTGTGGAGTCTCCTTCTCTGGAGATATTAAAAGCTCAGCTGGAGGCATTCCTGTCCATCCTGCTCTGGGTGATCCTCCTCTCACAGCAGGGTTGGACTAGATCATCTCTGAAAGTCCTTTTTAACCCCTACAATTCTGTGATCTTACCTTCTCAATGGGTTGCAGAGAGGAACCATCCAATACACAACCAGTCCCCTGTATTTCCCTGCTTTTTCTTACAGGGAATGATTGCAAGTGTTCTGCTTAGCCTATCCGTGCAGGTTCCATTGATACCGCTCTCTCCTGATTGACATGGGCTTAGTAATGCTGGTGAGCTGAGCAATGACACTGCTCAGAAAGACCTGCTGTTCTCATGCGGGTTGTGGATTTGGATTGCCCTGAGAATCCCTGCCAAATCCTGACACATCCACTTACAAAGCTGTTTGTTCCCAGTATGCTCTTTGAACTGCACTCAGTCTCTGTAATAAGTAGCTGGATATTTATGGCTATCACTGAATTATATGTACTGTTTAGGGACCTCTGCACAAGATTCTTCTGAAGTTGCTTTGTATATTTTTGGAGTGAGTTTTATTTCTGGCAGCCAGACGGGTGGTCTGAAAGACCATTTCAGAGACCGCTGGCATCAGAATGGGAGGACATTAACAGCTGAAGACACTTCCAAGGCCACTGAGTCTGGTAGAGGTGACCTGGTCCAGCAAAGATGACTCCCCTGAGGACTGAGATGTAGCCCAGTTCCCAGAGGGCAGAACTGTTCATAGCAAAGGTGAGGCCACTGAGAGAAACCGAAGTTAAATAACATCAACTCTTTATGTAAGCACATAGTGGTTTTACCACTGAAATGCTGGTATATATATAATTGCCTGAAAGTGCTTGTAAAGCAGGGTGGAGGTGAGATTAAGGATACGGCTGACATTATTCACATCATGATTTTTTATGATGGCACGGTAATCAGGTGAGAATGGAGGCTTCTCCAGAATTGCACTTTGAGAAAATGGCTGATATTTGTTAGATGACAGGGTTTCAGCATATTTGCTTTGCTAACTAAAGCTTCGGTTACCCTAAATACATAACTGCATGTGATGAGAGCAACAAAGACTACAGAAACAGCTTCCAAATGTTGAAAACAGACATTGAGTGAAATTTGTCACCTCAAAGGACTAGCATAAGATTCAATAAACTTGCTTTGGTAATGTTTGCTACCTTGCTTGAAGTCTCATCCTCCAGTAAGAATAAATAAAAAAAATCGGGTTTTATTTTTTCAGTAAATTTCTAGCTTTGTGTTGCAGAGAAAATCTTGAATATATTACTCAGGTGCCCTTTAAAAGTGCTTAAATCAGAAATCCAATAAAATAAAATTACTTCTCAAAATCTCATGGAAAGGAAGGAAACCATTTATCTCCAAAGTTTGTTTCAATGCTGGGTTGCTGAGACTGAAACCTGTGGAATTTCAGTCACATTTACACAGCAATTTGAAGATTTTTTGTGGAATTTCACCATACTCTTTGCTACATAAAGCTGTCCTTCAATTTGATACATTTAGTAGATCTTAAATAGTCCAAACCAAGATCTTCAAAGGTCAGGTATTTGAAAGCACACATAGTTATGTCATGTAAGGCTTTAGTTCAGCTATAGATGCATTTTGATGTCTGTAGCTTATTGTGCTTTCTCTGAAGACTATATACCAAGAATTTTCATGTCATCACATACATCTTATATATTCTTTCTGTAGAGTTTCATTGCAAAACTTGCAGAGCTGAACAAGGACATTTTTCCAGTTTTGGTCACAGTCAAGACAATGTTTTTTATGTTCTTCTTGCTCAATCTTGCAATTTAATGGTAAGTCTCATAGGTTCGGATTGTTGAAGTGAATAAATCATATTAAAAAATCAACTTTAAAAGAAAAATATATCCCCTGGCCACCATTGCTCAATACAAAATATTGTACTCTGAGGGTACAGAAATCAGAAAGTTAAATAAAATGTATTATTCTTTAATAGCTTAATCATTCTTAAGTCACCAGCATGAATTCAGGGACATAACTCTGTGCGAAACTTTAATTTTACACTTAACAATATCGTTTAGGTGCATGTTATTTCTGTTGAAATGTAGTGTTAGTTTTATTAAAGATCAGCAAAATTCCTCCTATACTTCCCGAGATATGGAAACACTCGCACACATTTTACCTACTGCCAAAATTTCTCTTCCTAGTGCTCTCCGTAGAACTGATTCAAAGTAAGAACGTATGTATCCCTTGTATAGAAACACATTCATTCTTTCAATCAGTTTCCTATTTAAGATTCTAAAAGGGATAACAAATAGACAACTGCTCCTGAATGCAGTGATTGTGGCACCGTTGGGATGCTAGCATTTCCTAACCGTTCTCAGCCTGTTTAACCACCACTGCTTCATTTTCTCTTCTAAGGCTGCACAGTGTACAAGCTGTGTTTTTAATAATTTCGCTAGGTTCGTAATACCAGTGTGATGCTTTAATGAAGATTCGAGGAGTACAGAGACAGCAGGCCAACTGTTTTCACTGGGACACTTTACAAAGTGAGATATACAACAATGGACATTTTGGGGTTTTTTTTAATTCTCAGTCTTTGTTGGATGCTATTGCAACCGACAAAGGCAACACTGTAAGAGTACGGCAAGAGACTTCTATCATTCTCTGCTGCAGGAAACAACCAGTGCACTGTAACAGACATACTTCTCTATTATTTCTGTTTAGTGTCTCCAGCCAAAACGCAACAACAGCAGTTCATCCTTGGTCAGGTCCCAGTTGGGACTATGTAATTACCATTGCGGTGGATCAGAGGCAATTAATTTTACTCCTCTTGCTTTAAAAAAGCAGCAATCAAAAGAGGGGGATGGTGAGGCTTTTAATGCCAGAATACAGTCCAACACAGAGGTTACACAATTAAAACAAGAAAATGTCGAGCGACAGAAAAGTTAAACTAGCACTACTTCAGCTGGCTTGCAGTGGCTGAATGCTGTGGGGAACAAAGCCATTTTATACTCTCTCAAGAACTATTGCAGATTTCCAGCAGTTCAGACATTACTGTTACTAAACCAATTTTTTTATTAAAGTCATCACAAATTGTGGTCTTTTCTGCTACAACAGGCTTCGTTGCTCAATTGTTCTTATTCAAATCTCAGACGATGTAGCTTTCTTGGGTAAGTGTGAGTTACCATGGCTTTCACACCTCAATTTGCTTATTTACACAGATCCCCAGTAACAATGGCTTCACCCTAAGAAAAAAAGACTTCTGAGTAGCAACATCAACCTGCAAGAGGTTTGTCCAACTTGTTTCCAGGCTCCTATTGCACTTCATTTTCAAAATAAGAAACCAACCACAGTAATAAATCTTGCCTGTCACCACATCCCTCTTTTGCCATGTGTATGAGTTCCAAAGTAATTTGAACAATATGTAAGTTGCATCCTTTCAAATACCCACTAAACTGTAGGTGTTTCACACAGTGAAAACATACTGTCCATGAAGAGGAAATAATACACATAGAGGTCATCAGTTGCGTGTGATGCACATTAAGATGGTCAAGTACCTGTCAGCAGCAACTGTCAAATTTTTACCTGTCCTGAATGAATTCCCAGCAGAAGAATAAAGCTTCCTTAAAAGCCAGTCTACGGGTTGCCTTGTCCTCTTTCAAAAACAATGTCCAAAAAGAATGTTCTGTATGGCTAAGAGAATGGTACATTCATTAGGTGTGTTTCAAAGGAAGAGACATTCTAAAATAGGTGACAGAAACTGTCTTAGATCTAGTAAATTGTGTTCTAATATCCTTAAAAACAATGAACTCCTTTAATCTGACAGCAAAAGTATATGCTAGTTCTGCCCCACTATGCTGCTCTTGAAAAAGAGACTGAAATAAAAATGATGTACATGCTTTGCTAAATGATCCATTTCTATTGAGATAACAAACCTCTCTTAACATCCAAAAACGTTATCTCATCTCTTTTGAAACTGAATGGGCTTGTCAATAGACTCTTGCATGGGTGAATTGACTTAGGCTATTTAGGACAAGGTTTATTTGGGGGGAGCTCAGATAAGTATATAGAAAATACAAGAGAGGATTATCTTTTATTCTGTCTGTTATATCACACAGCTAATCCATTTATTTATTTTTTCCTAATTTTTGTTAGAAGGTTTCGGGGTTTGTTTTTGTTGGATGTGTTTTTTTAATATCTCAAAGCCTGCCAGATGAGAACTTGGATACTTATATGCTAATATTTCAGGCTTAAGGTTTTTTAACCTCTAACTGTTGGGAGTCATGCGCTTGCCTTACTACATGACATCACCTAGACAAGGCAAATAACTAAATGCATACTGGTCAGCTACCCTGCAGTGATTCATTTGAAGGCTCCTACTTCCTGTTCTCCCCTGTTATGGAGTCCACAACAGACCCTGTTAGTAGGGGTAGCACAGAATTGTCATTGCCTTTCACTTTGGGAAGCCAAGTGCCACACTGGCAGCAGGAGAGGAGTTATACCCCCCCTGCTATGGTCAGGGGATGTGTTTCCCGGTCAGGGACAGCGGGAGGAACAGGAACAGCCATAATCTTGTACCCGTTACAGAGCCCAGGACCTGGGCTGTCCCCAGTAGATGAGAACGACATGGGGAGGTCCTTTTCTTAAACCCCAGCAAGCAGCGCACCAACTCACAGACATCAAGACGTCAGAGTACCAGGAGCACCATAAGAACAATTGTGCTCGCAATCTTTGGGTTAAGATATGGAGTGTAATATTACACGTGCAATATAAGTGGAAAGGTTAGGTTGGGCTGAAAATCAAGGCCTTAAATTCATTAGTGGTACTGCACTCACTACATCTGTTTTACATTGACATAACAGCACTAGACTTTTTCATTAGAGCATTTTCCTATACATCAGAGCAGAGAGGAACTTATTCAAAGTGTGCACTCAGACTCAGGGCCAAAGGCAGGGGGAGGTTTTGGGAACTACTCAGCGTACAAGAACAACTGTCCAAAAGTTCTCCCTGGTACAAATATTCATTTTTCAATGCTTTTGTCAGAAAAGGCTAATACATGTTTAAAACAAGCATACACAGATTACAGGAAGCAGAGGTTGTGCATGTAGCTGTTACGCGCACATACACACAAATCTGTTGTTCCAACACATTAACCTGAGCAATCCTTTGCTTAATAAGCAGGAGTGATACGGGTGGATTGAGGTAGGCTGTTTTGTCCTGCATTACTGATGCATCTCAGGGTAAACAGCTTGATATTTTATGAATAACCTCGGTTTAGATTCTGGTTTAGATAGTATACCAAGAATTTGCACTCCAGCACCTTTGTGTCATTTGTGCAGCAATACTTCTAATGACCTTGGTGGAAATATTGAGGAACCAAAGGCACAATTGCATTTTTAATAATATGTAATGTCAATTCCTAGCTATTTGTTTTCTTTTTTTTTTCTCAAGAAAATGCTTCAGGTGTTCTATCTATCACAGTCTGCCTGTCTGCTCGTAGAGCAGAGTATTCAGTCCTGACAGTCTGGCTAAATACCAGCCAGCCAGGAGGGGAACCTGCTTAATTGCCTGGATTCTGGCCTCATAAAACAGCTTTCACACCTTAAGCTGGACTAGTTCGCATCTGTGGCTGTCAGGGTTCTGGCTTGCAAATGAAGAAATCAGCTGCTCCTGTTCCTTAAAGAATACCCAAGGGTACCAAACCTCATGCATAAAGTCAAAATATACAATCTGATTTCCATAGAGAATAAGAATAACATATTTTGTTAATAAGAACCTCTCTAAATTACTGTTCCTATTTTCCTATTATCCCATTTTCCTATTTTTTTTTCTATACACAGAAGATACCATAACATGGTAGTAAGGAGGAATTAAATCAGATTTCTAGTTAAAATGTAGATGATACCATTTTTATAGCCAATCTAACCACGATCTCAATTATGTCCTCTAGGTCCACTCAGACTTCTTGCTAACTCCAGTTTGAGTGACAAGGTTGAGTCATTTTATTTCTTTTAATAAACAAAAGATACTATGAAAAGCCTGCCTCGTGACAACATACACCCCCAAAACTATCAACTGTCTAAAAACCTGCCTTTCAACCCTAAGCCTCAGCTCAGTTGAGAGGTTGTGGAAAAGGGCAATCTTGTTGCTGTGTAAGGAACAGATTATTTTATCCCCATACAACTTCCTTCCTTAAACACAGGCTTGAGTCAAGGTAAAACAATTTCTTTACCATACATGAATGTTAAATAACTACAAAGCTCCAGTTTTTTGAAAGGAAAGTGAATGCTCTTATAAATCATAAAAGAGGTTTGCTGGCATCAGATGTTCTATTAAAAAAAAAATTTGCATGACCTACTTTAGCCTTCCCCATACAAATTATTTTTAAAATAAAATATTGTGTACACTATTCTGCATTTAAAAGATACTACTATATTCAAAGGATGCTAAGGATGGCAAGTTAATCCCTTAAATGATAAAGAAGTATAGAAATCAGGTTTTTTGTCCTTTAGATTTTAAAATCAAAGTCCATCACTTTGGGAGCTGATTATATTCTGATTTTATGGCATTTTCATACTTATCTACTTTGACATTAGAATTTCACCTGTACAATATTAATTCAACTGTGCTGTTTATGTGTATTGGTGATGCAACCTTTAATTAGGTAATTACCCATTATTTTTCAACATAATGCACAAGATGACTGTCTCTCTCTTCGTGAGCAGCTAATCAATATTTCTTCCTATGCTCCCATTTATTGCATAGTTCTGACCTTATTTATTCCAGATTCTCTTCACTCAGCAGAATAACATTTATTTCTCAAAAGACTTCTTTGTGATATTGCTGTCACCACAACAGGCCTCAAAGGTAAATAATTCATAGTTTCAATGTCCTCAGTAGGTAAAACCTTTGGAGAATCAAGACCTGGGGAAAAATTGTTCTCTAGTAGGATCTGAAAGTTTTTTTCTCCTGACCATCCTTCTGGACCATGCTTTTGGACATCTAGCAAAACTGCATAATGGGATGAGTGGCACACATCTAGGTCTCATTCTGCGTGGAAGCCATCTGGACCTGGCAGCTGGAAAGCTTCTTCAGGTTCCACATGTTAAACTTGATCAGCAGCAAAATATTCGCTATTTGCCCCAAACATAGGAACAGATGCTAATTTTTTTAGCATTTTTATCATTTCACCAAAGCAGGTCAGCAGGACAATAGTTCATAATCAACAGGAAAGATAAAACGTGCAAAGGGGTCACTCTTGTGAAAGGTGGGAAATGTGATCTGAACCTGCCCAGATCTTTCTGTTGTAGACAACAGCTCAAACCCCTAGATCTTCACATAAAAACAGTATGACATAACCATCATCACTGTTTGAATAAAACAAAACAAAACAAAACAAAAAAACAACAAAAAAAAGTTCTGTCCTCTGAAATCAAAGGCAATTAAAGGCAGCCACTGTAAAATAAACAGTAGATATGTACATTCCAGCTGAGTTCCAGAGTATCAAAAGCGGAAGCTACGAGGAAAACTGTGGTGCCATACAACCTTAAGCTACAATGTTTTAAAATGTTTATTAGTTTATGAAATTTTGGGACACCATTAAAAAGACTTGTTAAGTGTTTTGCCCTTCAGCAGAGCCCACTGTGAAACAGATGAGAAACAAAAATGTATGGATGTCCTTCTTTCTACTGTCAACAGAAAGAGCAGAATGCCTTGAGATAAGAGCAACATGTAGTGGGAGCACATGGTTTCATCGTTTGTCTCTATAAAGTTCCAGACTAATTTCACATCTTCTTACTCACCTTTGGGAAGATTTGGGAAGAGTTCTAGGGCTCATGTTCCAAATATTTGACATTTCTTTGTCATTCAGAGTAACCAAGTGACAAAAATAAAAGGTATTAAATAGACCTTCGCAGAGAGTTTCAATACCTCCCTGACAATTCATTTCAAAATTTGAAATGTACATGGAAAGAAGTTTGAAATGTTTTCTAAAATCTATACTGTCTCCTACCACCCATGTTTCATGGTGCTTCTTTAATTTGGAAGTTTAAGCATGAAAATTTCAGGAGCTGAAGTTCATTTTTTTTATCTGCCTCATATACTTTTCAGTTCTAGTTCTAAATGGTCAGCAACGATCTTGATCCTATGACCAACAACTGAAAACCCGGAGGAAGTGAAATACCCACTGAAGCTCACAAAGGAATTTTAACCTTACTTTAGCAGCTCTAGCCACTGTGACACTCTTCTAGAATGAAAAACTTAGTTTCCCATTTAGACACCAAGAAGTACATCTTATTGATTTTCCACAGCAGAAGTAGAAGGAAATGAAGGTCTGGAAGGAAAATAAATTCTTATATGACCATGTACACAGCACATGGTACTTCCAAATTTTCAGACAATTGGCTTATATAGATCACCATCTCCACAGCGTGTTAAACATGCAGCTTTCAGCTTTAGGGATGAATGGAGGGGGTAGAAGCAATGAAGCTGGAGTTTATGCACCGGTTATCTTTAGTTTAGCGAGAAATCAACAAACCGTACATTTGAATTCTTCTGCCCTGAATCTACTTTGGTCTGAAAACAAACCATTAGAAGACAGTTTTCTTTCTTTTTATTCTCAGAACCTGGCAGACAAGAAAATGAAAGACAGAAAATGTCCATCTTTTTTCCCTTCCTCTTTTTCTTTTTCAATTTCTTCTATAAAAGGGAAAAAATGAAAGCCCAATAAATATAGCTGAGGGAATGATGCCTGAGT
>VZTM01018604.1:56917-73771 GCA_013400555.1 Jacana jacana
TTATATTATTATTATTTATATTTCATTAAAGTAGTTTAGTTTTTTTCCTAAACTCCTGAATCTCTTTAATCCTTTCCTCTCCTCTCTTTTCCTTAGTTGGGGGGGAGGAGGGGTCATCATCTGTCCGATTGGTCAAAACCACGACAGATGAACACAGGGCAAATTTTTGCAATAAAATGAGGCCGAACTTTCCTAATATGCTCTTTTCTAACATATGTTATCATATACTTAAAGAAAAAAAAATAAGTCTAATGGCAGATTTTGGCTTCAGTTCCAAATTTTCCAAACTTTGAGAATATGAAAGTCCAGGACTCTTGTTTTAAAATCACACTTGTTTAGGAAAATGTCTTTTGGTCCCTGACAGAGAGCTATGAGTCTCAAGAAGTCAGAGGCTGATGATGGACAGTACTTCTCCACAATCTTTAGGAAAGGATCTTGAAACAGATGGTTTTGTCTGGGCCCTGGCATCAAGTCAGAACTTAGACCTGCTTCAAGTGCTAGAATTGGATTCCAGAGAAACTTCCAGGTGTTCTTTTGTCTCAGGAAACACTGAACACCAGTCAGATGTGTGGAAGAAAGTCAAGTCCCACTCCCATACGCAGCCAGGTATAGACACCTGGCTATAGCAAGATACCTTTATAGCTCTTTTAATTTAGTAAAGGCCAAAGGATCACCCTAGAAATACTTGCACGCAGGTGTATCTGAATTTGTCTTTAATTCACTTCCAGTGACTTTTGGATTTAGTAGCTGATGATTCAGCTAAACTTGATAAAGGAGTGGAAAAACATATATTCCAATAAATTAAGTGTGTCTGAAGGATGCATTACATTTTCAACGTACGTCACAGCAGAGATCTGTAATATATATACACAAATAGGAGAAAGCTCTTAATCAAACTTCAACACCAAGAAACTCCTCTGTTACAACTCCCACCATTTGGGACCTAGGGGCAAAAGAAAAAGCACAAGACGATCTGCAGAAATGAGTCTTAGATTTGTGACTCACACTAATATTTTCTTCTTTCTCTATTCTATTGCATTGTTTGTATTTCAAGGTCTACGGCCCTTCCACTCTGTTAAGGTGGTAGGACATTAATTCTAGACAGACCATAGATCACTTCCCTTCTGAAGCTGTTAAATATTTTTTCAGATTAAACATTAATCATGAACTCTAAAACTTATTTCAAGGCAAAAATATTTTTCCTGTTCTTTACGCTTCACTTGCTCCCTTCAAAGGAAAAAAAATCTGCTATCTGGCATATCAGTCCTGCAATAAGAGATACACTGATGAATCTGCAACAACATTAAATATGAATTTCTATCCCTGCAGGTTCCAGTTTAAATATTTACTTACACTGCATTTATCAAGAAAATTATAACAGTCCATTTCTAGATTCAGTGAAACAAACCGTGTAACTGAAAGTTAACAAATAAGATCAAACTTTCATTCTATAATAGTCAAAAGTAGAGGTCTTTTGAACTACAAATATGAAAGTAAGAATAGAGTGAAGTAGTTTGCATTTCTTTCCCATAATCTCCGATCTATGGCCTTCCAGCAGACAACTAATAATAACCTGAAACGATTTTGCTGCTAGATTTTCTAATGCCTCGTAAATGCTAAAGAGGACTCAACATACTTTCCTATTCTTCCTGTTTATCGAGAGAAAAAAAGATGCCCTTACTTGTCATTTCAAATGATGGCATCTATCTTGATCTGTTAAAAAAGGTGATTTGAAACCTTCCTGGGCCACACCCCCTCCCCCCCAGCCTGCAGGGCTGGTGTCTCATTTCAGGAGTCTTCCATTAATTGGGAACATGTAATCGATACTAGCTACTAGGTGTTTACAGGTCATACTTCAAAGCAAATTTCAAGTAGGATAAAATCCCTAAATAAATATAAAGATTTCATCTTTTAAGGCCATTGCAAATTACATTTCTTCAAATATTTTTAAGCCATGTGAGCAGAAATCCAGCTATTCCAAACAAAACCTAACCCCATACAGTAACATATCTCCCAAAAAATTCCTTCTTAAGCACTGAGCTGAGATGTGCTAGTTCTGGATCATTTGTTGCACACTTGGGCTGCTGGCAGGGAGCCAAAGATGCTAGCATTTTACACATTTTTAAGTTTGTTCTTTTTTAGATTGCTTAAATTAGAGGAAAGGATTTCCAGTAAAGAATGATTCTGCTTTCTTACCTGAAAGAACTGTAAGATTAGTTGCAACTACAGATAAGTTGTACTCAAGCACCCTTTCATACCGCTCAAGCACACTTTCCTGAGAAGAGGTTTCTTACCTTCAGCTCTCTGTGGATAGAGCCATATGGTCCCACTACTCTCAGACTGGAAATCCTGACGGCAACATCTCATTTACTACTCATGTTCAACTGACAGACCCAACTGTGTTTGTCATCAATATGCCTTTTCTTCCAAGAGCCTATGACAGCAGATGAATTGAAGTGACCCCAAGCCAGTTTCTCCAAAACAAAGCATTATTCACTCAAACACAGAGAAAAGGGCTTAAACAAACAAAAGAGCCTTACCTTAGCTTTCATCTTTCCATCCAAGCCTCAATAAATTCAGCTTTATCCTGCTACTTCCATCGCTAGCCCAGGTGGGGGTAGGTGACACTGTTTGTTTTGTTTCAGCTTGAACCTCTCAGAGCTGGTCATCATCCTCCCCTGTGCAGCTGCCGACAGCCCACTTAACCTCCCTCCTTCCCTTGAATCAGCATCTGAAAAGTTTTAGTGTCCTCCTCGGGCCTGGAAAGGGTTGCCCACCAATTTGCTATCTGGCAGAGGTGGTTTCCAGTTCAGAGCTTTCCTATTACTTCCCACCATAAGGACCTTGGACGTTTTCCTCAGAGTCTGTCATTATTTTTCTTTCATGTGGGTTTCTGCTTGCAGTCAGGCAAGAGAGTAACAATTAGGGAAAGTGAGGTGCATATGGTATTTGTTAAAAATATGCATAGCTCCCACATCATCCAAAGCAGTAGAAAGCAGACTTTCATGGAGGTGGCAGCCTTATTCTCTGTGACAATTTCAGTGTTTAATTAGTCACAAGAAAATGTTATACCTTGTTCTTCAAGGTATGAAGGTTCTTCATAGGTTCTTCATAGATCTGTTTAGTAGGATGTTTGATATACTGGTGCTTCTGATTCATCCCACAACATAGGTATGTTTTCTGTGAATTTAGTAGTAATAGATGTAAATAATAGATTTGAAGTAAGCAACTTTTCCATACAATAAACAGCCAATGTTTTTAAAGTGGAGCTGGACTACTTTCAAGATACAGGGTACCTTAACCCTCTCTGGGGCAGGCAAAGGTAGAACTCATCTCTACCTTCCCACACCTCTGAGATTCATTTGCTCAGAGCACTTCCTCACTCTACTGCATATTGTCTTACACATAACAGGTTTCACCTGCTGAATCTGCAGTAATTTCTGGAAAGAAGCACCAAGATCCTCATAAGAGAACTGTTTTACCATGTGCTGGAAAAGGCCCCTCGAAATACAATATGGAGAACGAAGTCTCTTAAGTGGATGATGGATATATCAATTATAGTATGATCCATTTTACACCCAGCATTTCTTACTCTGTTCAGAGAAATAAGGGTAGGTGACTCAACACAGTGAGCTTTGGTGTTACTTGCATCACAAGTTTTTTCCATTCAGACAAGAATGGGGGGCCTTCTTATCTTCCCAAATCTAAAGTACCATCCCTTTTGTACAATTGAGGGAGCTGGACTGTTTAGTTTGAGGAAGAGGAGGCTGAGGGCAGACCTCATCACTCTCTACAACTACTTGAAAGGCCATTGTAGAGAGGTTGGTGCTGGTCTCTTCTCACAGGCAATTAGCGATAGAACAAGAGGGAATGGCTGCAAGCTGCAGCAGGGTAGGGTAAGGCTGGACAGTAGGAAAAAGTTTTTCACAGAAAAAGAGTGGTCAAACCCTGTAATGGGCTGCCCAGGGAGGTGGTTGAGTCACCATACCTGACTGTGTTTAAGAATCGATTAGATGTGGTGTTGAGGGATGTGGTGTAGGGGAGAACTTTGTAAAATGTGGTTGATTGTTGTCCCAAGGTTCTATTCCAACCCGAATGATTCTATGATTTTATTCTATGATTCTATGTTCAATGAGGAAAGTGTCTGCCTTAAAGAGATATATTCTGTCCAAAACTCCCCTCAGAGACTGATGCACTGAAAGCTGCTCAGGAATTCAGTAACGAGTACATTATAGCTGCCCTCCTTTGTAATACTTCAGTACAATCTGCAGATGTGACTGATGCCAACAGGCAGTGCACTTCCCTTGTCTGAGAAGCCTACTCTGTTGAAGATGAAGCACTGCATGATAACATCTGTCTCCCCTGATAATGCTTCTGAATGAAAGCGACCACAGGGAATATTATTACGTTATTTGGGCAGCTTTAGTGTTGAGCTTTGGTCATTTGGTCCTGTCTCCAGTTATTAAACAGAATCGTCCCTGATGTTTGACATTCAGTGAAAGGAAGGGATGTGTTTATATTTGTTAATTCTAATTTATAATGGATAAATCTTAGCTGTAAATTTAGGTAAATTCCAGACATTCCACCCCCAAAAAAATATTCTTGGCACTGTAGTTTAACATCCAGGCACTTGCAGAGGGACAGTGACAGTAGGCTAAAGTAGTTTGTGCCATTTGGCGTAAGGTTTTTCAAACCCCCCATGTAGTATTCATTTACTTTTCCAACCAAATAGTCTTTGTCAGGAGAAACAGACAATCTGGTAACTGGAAGCAGATCTGTCAGTGACTCAAAGCTTAAACTGTGAAAGCAAAAATAATTCCTATGGTTAAACAAAATATTATTAATGCACATTAATTATTAACAGGTGTTATTTCAATGCAATGACAACTGCCATGGCCACTGCACCCGTGCTAAAACCCGATTGCTAGAGACTGAATAAAAATAAAAATCAAACCCCACTAAATTTATATTATAATTTGGTTGTCTACTTATAAAATATTTGGAAATATTATGTTGTAATAAGCATTAAGAGTATGAAGAAACTGAGCTGACATAGACCTGATAGAAACTGAGGTGTAACAAAGTCCATTCAACTGAGAATCAGAGCAAGACTTCCTACAGTTTGATTTCTACCTCTTCCTTTTAAGGCCAGACATTCCTAGAAAGATACCCAGATGTATTTTTCTGCATGAATTCCAGGAGACAAAATACATATTTATACTGTATTAATACATCTATGCTCTATTTTGATCTTGCCAAACCTGAAAGACTAGGAAAGTTCACAACAGCCTGTTAAAACCTGTCCATAAGATAATGTTTATTTTCTAAACATAGTTGAGTTTCCTTAAGCATTGTGACTTATAAATTGTTATCCCAAGGCTAGATCTATACCATTAAATTGAACACTGATGGGCCTGTTCCCCGACGTTGAGGTCAATGGCCTAGTTTTGCCTCTTCTCCTCTGTAGGTTCCTTCCTGGTCTATGGTTTCTGCTAATTCCCAACTGTGTCCCCAGAAGTTACCTGAGTGATAACAAGTTGTCTGTCCAAAGGGGTCTTTTTCCACAATGTGTCTCTCCATGCAGAATATTTTGTTCCACTGCCTGGACCCAAGTCCTAATACCTTTTAGTGTAATGCAATAAGCCTAGACAGAAAGTCTGGGGTTTGTTTTGTTTTGCTGGCGGTTACACATTTAATCCAATGTCTTGTTCCTTAAATAGGGAAGAGCCTCATTAGGCCTGTTAGATGTTTTCTTTTGTGAAAACTCAGGGTTTGGTGTAACAGCTGGGGCTGAGCTGATCTGAAGGAGGACACTTTGGTACATCATGGGCATTAAATTCCGCAGCTATCCATACTGATTAGCTTGCAGGGATACTGATCCCTTGCCTAAAGAGCCAGTGGAATAGTTTAAAACACAGTCCCTCTCCTGGGGAAGTTGCCAGTGGTTGAGCTGTGTGTAAAGCATACAACACACCAGCATCTTCACAACCATGTTACAGCTCAGCAGCAGTAGCTATCTAAGATGACATTCAGAAATCTCCAGCCACTTGTAACCCGATTTCCTGGCTTCTCTGCTGCCATGATAACACCTGTACACATCACCAAAGAGGTGCTGATTACATCAAAGAGGAGCCTCTCACTAACAAAGTGTGTCCTCGTGAGCATGCTCACAGCTTCAGGTAGAAATCAGTCTGGACAGGGCAACACAGCTGACTAATTCATCCCCCAGCTTTTAGGGATGGGGCATTGGGTTCCTAGCTCTGTCACTGGCAGGTCAACACGATGAGATGACAACAAGCAATAACAGAACATTTCTGACAAGGTCTACCTGCCTGTCAGTGTTGGCTGTAATCAGCTTTTGTCAGGCCAGCCTGTTCTCACCCTTCACAAATATGGGACCAATGAGCCTCTGGCCCAGGTTCAAATAGTCACCGCTTCTGCTCTGCCAGCCTGCAGAAGCACCTGAAAGACAATGTTAGTGAGGGTACAAAACAGCTCCTGTGTAGCATGAAAGAGATTGTTCTCACACATCTGTAAGTCTCCTCTATCCTCAACAGTTCATCCATTATCCTCTACAAAATCCCAGGCCAACTTAAACCAGCTCACTTCTCTCACACAAACCTTCCTAAGCTTCTTCATAGCTTCTGTCAAGGATTGCACTTCTGCTGCTCAGACAAAAAAAAAAAAAAAAAGAAAAGAAAAGAAAAAAGTGAAAAAAGCTTAAAAAGATAAAATAATTACACCAGATTTCCTTAGTAAGCAAGGAAACAGGCATAGCTAAGAAAGGATTGTCAAGGATTGCCAAGAGAGGGTGGGTCCCAAGGGAAGGTTGGCCAGGAACAGCTCCCATGCAGGCAGGACCAAACCCTTGCTAATGGTGCGCAGCCTCATGAAAATGAAGCAAGGCCAGTAGGGCAGGGTGTGGGTGAATTGTCCAGTGGACTTCTGGCAAAAAGAAGGTATCACCTTAAATGCAAGGTAAATCCATGAAATGCAAAGAACAGGGATGAGGACAGGGAGAACCACATCAGCCCTACAAGTGCACCCAGGACCCTGGTAGGGAAGGATTTTGTGTTAAAATATTCTAGTTATAATCTAATGCAATCTGAAATGGAAAAGTCTTTGACTTCCCTAAGTGTTTGTGATGAAGATTTCATTTTAGTTTCATGGTAATTTGTTAAGATTAAGGAACTGTAATTTCCATGCTGGTTGTTCCTCACATGGACAAATGGATTCAATGTCTGTGTTTTGCAGCTAACACCCGACTGAGACCAAGATAAAGTTTTCCCCAAACAACACCGAGTCCAGAGTGACTTCTATTTTGCACATATTTGCAGTGTTACTGCCAAAGTCAAACAAGATACTTGGAAACACACATGATAAAGTATGTTGGAATGCATTACTTGTTATAACTGATTAAATGCTCCCGGTGCCATCCAATATGGCCTTTATATGGCTCATTTGGTTGCTTATCCAGGATACAAGCAAGGTGGAATCTTAACTATTTGCCAAATGAAATGTGAAGAAGAGAACTTCAGGGGTTTATTTTTTTTATTGATATCGCGATAATAATATTTTTACAAAAAAAAAATAATGCACAGTCAATAAAAGAGAGAGGTCATATTTATTGCTGAGCTGGACTGTCACCTGATAACTGTAAACTTTCATCATAACTGGCTTAAATATGGTACCTTTTTGAACCATATCACAAGCCTGGTTCGAGATATTTCTACTCTATTTCTAGTTTATTTCCTTTTAACTGTCAGTCTGCAGCAAAAGCTGAAAGAACGATCCCCTGAAGTCCTTTCCTTTTATTACCAGATACATAAAGGACAAGTAGCCTGAGGCTTAATATTTTTCAAGCTTTTAAATATTTTTTTCTCAATTTAGAATGAGTGTGTGTCATTTCTGTGGCAATTCAGAAGCAAATGGTCCTGAGTTCAAACTGTGACTTTTCAGATTAGATCTGCCGGTTAAAAATTTGTTGGGATGAAGTGGAAATAATTTACAGTAGATGACAACCCAAATTGACAGAAGTAAGGATCCCCTGACAAGGAAAGAGCAAATTCCAGGGATCCAAAAATCCCAAATGTGGCAATGTGTCAAATGAAATGTCTTTATCCCCAGCCCATACACCTGACTGTTTTGTTCAGCGACAAAGTATCAAAGGGATTATCCAAAAAGCAATCAGACAGCTGGGCTGTTTCATTTCTAAATGCTAGTTTCTCTTTTTAAAAAACACCCTCAGTCAGCAGACGGAGAAGAGGAAACGCAGTGCCAAGAACCAAACAATCAGTAGGGGCCAGCTATAATACACGGGCAGTTCCTTCTCAAATTCATGGCTTTATTTCCGTGGTCAGTATTTCGAGCACCAGTCATGAATTAATAAACATCGAGGGCTCCAGCTTCCTCACAAAACAGATCTTTCTGCAGCATTTAACTGAACGAGGAGACATGAGAGGGAGCACATGAAGGTTTCCTGTAGCTGGACATGAGCAAGGACAACTGTGTTCATCTCTTAATTAAATGTTAGAGCACAGTGAATAATTCAAAGTGAAGTATTTGTTTGACAGGTCTATTCTTTTACTGATTGCCTTCTTGAGAACAGTTATGTCCTCCTCAAATCCATTTTGTTTCAAAGGGCAGAATGACCATGAATAATTCAGCCCATTCATTCATTATTATACTACTGAAATATGGGTTTTGTTGGGGTTTTTTTTTGGTTTATTTGTTGGCTGCAGGCAAATGCAGTAAGTATGCAAACTCTTCCCATATAAATGTTCTTATGCATGACAATTTTAGACATGTAATCAGACATATCAAGCATAGGACTTTAAGATAATTTCTGCCATTAAATTGTAGAATCATAGGGGTTTGGAGGAGATCTTAAAGATCATTCAGTTCCAACCCCCCTGCACTGGGCAGACACCTCCCACCAGACCAGGTTGCTCAAAGTCCCATCCAACCCAGTCTTGAACACCTCCAAGGTCGGGACAGCCACAGCTTCTCTGGGCAAAAAAGATATAAATAAATAAATAAATAGATGCATCACCCTGGAAGTGAAAATGTGGAAAGAAGGGAGGCTACTAAAAGTTTCCATTCAGTTTAGAAAGATCCCACCTATCTCAAAAATTACATCTTACAGTGTATAAAATTCTGAAAATTGCCCAGATTATTAAGTATTTTCTCATTTTTTATAACCTTTGTACTTCCTCTTTTGATAGTCCCTGCTGGATTCCCAGTTTTCCCTTGTGCTGTTTTGATGGAATTGACGGCACACAGATGCAGTGGGAGGAAAATTAATAGCATATTTTAAAAATGGGGTTTTGTGAATGTAATACTAAAAAAATCAGTAAGGAGAGGTCAAGTACTTGTTAATTTGCTCAGTTAACCATAGAGCTGTGAGGACAGCTATTCTAATAATATATCACGGCTCCTGTTGTAACCTAGGCCACTTCAGGCTAAATTACATGGCTGAACCTCAGAAAAGCATCATGCAGCTAAAAGTTGTCCATGGTTTACCATGCTGATCCTACCAGCTGAAAGTATACTGAAATATGTGTTTTTGATATCTGAAAGCAAAGCTTTGTTCATATTTCCATATTGACCAGCGTGGTACTCGCTGATATACATTAACTGCGATGCTGAAGATTAACAATTGTGTGTAAGTACCCAAGCTGCTTCTGCCAGCACTTATCTTGGACTGTAAGCTTCATAAAAGTCTAAGATCATTAAATCTGATGTAGGATAATGAATGAGGGGACCATAGTCTATTCTGCAATGACAAATCAAGAGACAATATTTGAATAAGAGTAAATGCAATGGTTTAAGAAAAGGTATAATTAGAAGCGGTGAGGTGAGCGTAAATGTTGTGTACAATTGCCTGGTTGGCAACAGCAGGAGCCAGCAGGAAACATCTTAATCTAATAGACTCCTACCCCTTCTGCTTGAAAAGCAGATGGGGGCTAATACAAAAGATTTTTCAAAACTTCAACATGAACTGCTATTACCCATTTCAAGGTATTTATTACAGCAGCACCTGCCAGAGTCACCAGAACTGGATGGGATGTCAGTCTTTCCTAGCGTAAGTCCCTGCTCACAGGTCTTTGATAATGACCCTAAAAAGAGGTTGAAGGTTTAAACTTAGCATTGAAGGATCTCAGAGATAGTTTTTTGTAAAGTACAAAAGGTGGATTTTTATAAGAGTTAAACACATAATTGCCCTTTGTATATTTACAAGTCTTTGTCTCAGCTGCTTTTCCCTCATGCATTTTTAGGGTACTTTGGTCCATTGGGAGCAGCATATTAATTTAATTTAAAAAACAAACAAACAATAAAAACCCCAAACAAACAAGCAAGCAAGAAGAAATATTTTTTTTGTCTTTTTGTTTCTTTCATACACTCACACTGTATTTTCAGTAGTCTCAGTGTTCTCTTTAACTTCCTGTTTCTAGAAAGAGAATTGAAGACAGATATGAATAAAAGTCAGTTTGAAAAATTAGGAAATAGATGTTGGCTAAAAAGTACTGTGGTGACTTAGAAGTCAGTAGATGGGCAGTAACTTACACTCAGTAAATGGTGCTTGCATTAATTGCTGGACATAAACATCATAGCAATGGAAGTACTGTAAAAGCTGACACTTAAAGAAGAACCAAAAATTTGTGATGAAAGAAGTACGTGATCTGTGAAGGTAGAAGCCAGGAGTCAGTGCAAACAAGTGCTCCATGATTCTCTTTGAGCTTTATTTCCTTTGCATGGAAATGTGCAATGGAACACAGACGAAAACACAAACCTAGGAACTGGGAAATGCTCTCCTGTCCCACAGTACAGACTTAACCTTAAATTTCTTTAGGTATATATAAGTTAATTTTAAAATATAATACTGAAAGGATCTCGCTTTCTTTGCTGCCGTGGATTTACAGCTTTAAACAAAACAGGGTGAAGTTCAATACAAAGGAGTTACTTCAGGGGTCCTTTAAATGTAAAACCTGGGACATCTTCATGTTAAGAGATGGTTTTTGGTCTCCATGCTTGTGAAATGCTATTATTTACATACATCAATGATATTTTTAATGCAGGACCAATGATCAGCTTCACCAGAGCCCAGACACAATTTGGAAGCTTTGGGAACTGATTTGTGGCCAACATCTACTCTTGTCTTCCACAAAAGAATTTAGAGAAAAGAAAGGGATATGGTTAGCGTTCAGTGTCAGAGTATTATGCCGGGTACTTGCATGCTCTATATATGGCATTAAATGAGTTCGGTAAAACAAAGTGAGACTACTCAGATATTTCTTCCTTGATATAAAAACCATATTCATATTTTTACTACTGGTAAAATATTTATGTTTTGAGGCCCCTATTTGATACTGGGCTCAGTGGTGGCCAGAGCTGAGATACACAGCAGTATAAGATTCTACTACCTAAAAGAAATAGACAGGTAATGCGTGGAAAAAACTAGGGAAGGATGGAAAGGTGTCTCCTGTCAGAGGGATTTTGAATGTACAGCTCATGACAAGCAGGTCTGTAGCTTCCCCCAGGTGCTTGGTTGACTGTCATAGGCTAGAGCAGCTGCTCAGTCTGTGGCCCTGATGTCTTGAACTGTGTAGGCTTGAGCCTCCCTGCTTGTTCTGTGGGATCCAGGAAAAGGATACCTGGGAGAAAGCTTTGACAGGCAGCAGCCTTCCTGCAAATTTACACAAGGGGGTATCAGTAGAGACAGTCTGCTCAGCTGAACTGTCTCCTGTCCTTCTGTCTAAAAGCAACTAGAAGAAAAGAGCATCTTGCAACTGAAGAAGACTTAAGTATAATAAGTATTTCTGAAATAGAGCTGTCTGTCCCAAGTCAGAAGGAATAAAAGTAGCTTATTTCTGCTATGTGCAAATGAGAAATTATATTTGAGACAGACTGAGAATGGGATTTAATGTGGATGTAAAAGCAGCCTGGGAACAGGAATGGGGAGCAAACAGTGTTTGAATAGATAAGGCTTGGAATGATGGGACAGAATAATTCATGTTCAGAAAGCACTGACAAGCTAGTCTGTTCTTCCTGGAGCCACTCTCATCTCGGTCTGTGTGCAGCAGAAGGGGCCTAACTCTCCTCATTCCTCTACTGTCAGACAACATGTCAGCAGAAACCCACCAGGAAAAAAAATGAAAATGAAAAAAAAATAAAATCCTACTACTTATCTTTTAGTTCTGGGGATGAACTGGAGCTATATATTGGCCAGACCCTCTCCTCATTCATTGACAATGTCAAAGACAAAGATGTCAAATGCCAGTACAAAAGCTAATAGGATTATAAAACCTTTTTTCTATATCAGGAGAAAAGAAACAGCAGTTGAGATAAAAGAAAATAAACCCTTTAAAAATGTAACAATGGGTGACCATAACTACTTTTATATAAACCGTCCATACATGATGTCAAAAATGAGGTGTGGAAAAGCAATTTTTTGGTTTTATATGATTTGAATAGTTCTGGCAGCTTTAGCAAATGCAAGAAGAAAACTTCAATCTAAGTAACACCTAAGGAATTTCATTAAAATTTGGACTGAACATTAAGTACAGTGACCAATCTGTAACTCTTACAACACTGTAGAACAGAGTGGGTGCTACCAAACCAGGAAGCACGTATATACTTTCCCCCTTTTCCATCTTCATTAAACATGTTTTCTTAGCCCTGAAGTCAATTTCTGGGTCTGTCTTTCTAAATAACTCAGGCTGTGTGTTTCTCCTGCCCATGTTTCTCCTTCACAAGTGGGATTCCATTTTGTAGACCCCACACTAATTAATCATGTGGAGGGTTTTGAAGAAGTTGTTTCCGGTTAAGGTTACCAAATGTTTTCCAAGCATGGCAGCATGAAAGAGACTTTGAAAACAATCTCACTTAACAAAACAGACTAACGGATGACCCCTGAATGGCAGCAGGGCAAATCTGAGGGATATTTAAGAGGCAAAAGCAAGCAACAGGCTGAGAGAGTCGGAGTTATTCATCCTGAAGAAGAAAAGTTTCATGGACACCTTATTGCAGCCTTTCAGTACTTAAAGGGGACCTACAGAAAAGATGAAGACAAGCATTTAGCAGGGGCTATTGGGCTAGGACAAGGAGTAATGATTTTAAATAGTCTAGATTTAGAATGTATAGAAAGAATTAATTTTTTTACAATGAAGGTGGTGAAACACTGGCACAGGTTGCCCAGATAGGTCGTAGATGCCCTAACACTGGGAACATTCAAGGTCAGGTTAGACAGGGCTCTGAGCAACCTGATCTAGTTGAAGATGTCTCTGCTCATTTCAAGGGGGTTGGACAAGCTGACCTTTAAAGGTCTCTTCCAACCCAAACCATTTTATGATTCTAAGTAGAGGGAATTGATTTCTAATGGGAGTGGTGGAAGAGATTTCACAATCACGTTTGATTGAGAAAATTAAAATCAATAGCCAGAACCAGTACTGGACCTCACCAGAGATCTGAGCAGAAGTGAATCCTATGACTACAAAAGGNATAAGATTCTACTACCTAAAAGAAATAGACAGGTAATGCGTGGAAAAAACTAGGGAAGGATGGAAAGGTGTCTCCTGTCAGAGGGATTTTGAATGTACAGCTCATGACAAGCAGGTCTGTAGCTTCCCCCAGGTGCTTGGTTGACTGTCATAGGCTAGAGCAGCTGCTCAGTCTGTGGCCCTGATGTCTTGAACTGTGTAGGCTTGAGCCTCCCTGCTTGTTCTGTGGGATCCAGGAAAAGGATACCTGGGAGAAAGCTTTGACAGGCAGCAGCCTTCCTGCAAATTTACACAAGGGGGTATCAGTAGAGACAGTCTGCTCAGCTGAACTGTCTCCTGTCCTTCTGTCTAAAAGCAACTAGAAGAAAAGAGCATCTTGCAACTGAAGAAGACTTAAGTATAATAAGTATTTCTGAAATAGAGCTGTCTGTCCCAAGTCAGAAGGAATAAAAGTAGCTTATTTCTGCTATGTGCAAATGAGAAATTATATTTGAGACAGAATGAGAATGGGATTTAATGTGGATGTAAAAGCAGCCTGGGAACAGGAATGGGGAGCAAACAGTGTTTGAATAGATAAGGCTTGGAATGATGGGACAGAATAATTCATGTTCAGAAAGCACTGACAAGCTAGTCTGTTCTTCCTGGAGCCACTCTCATCTCGGTCTGTGTGCAGCAGAAGGGGCCTAACTCTCCTCATTCCTCTACTGTCAGACAACATGTCAGCAGAAACCCACCAGGAAAAAAAATGAAAATGAAAAAAAAATAAAATCCTACTACTTATCTTTTAGTTCTGGGGATGAACTGGAGCTATATATTGGCCAGACCCTCTCCTCATTCATTGACAATGTCAAAGACAAAGATGTCAAATGCCAGTACAAAAGCTAATAGGATTATAAAACCTTTTTTCTATATCAGGAGAAAAGAAACAGCAGTTGAGATAAAAGAAAATAAACCCTTTAAAAATGTAACAATGGGTGACCATAACTACTTTTATATAAACCGTCCATACATGATGTCAAAAATGAGGTGTGGAAAAGCAATTTTTTGGTTTTATATGATTTGAATAGTTCTGGCAGCTTTAGCAAATGCAAGAAGAAAACTTCAATCTAAGTAACACCTAAGGAATTTCATTAAAATTTGGACTGAACATTAAGTACAGTGACCAATCTGTAACTCTTACAACACTGTAGAACAGAGTGGGCGCTACCAAACCAGGAAGCACGTATATACTTTCCCCCTTTTCCATCTTCATTAAACATGTTTTCTTAGCCCTGAAGTCAATTTCTGGGTCTGTCTTTCTAAATAACTCAGGCTGTGTGTTTCTCCTGCCCATGTTTCTCCTTCACAAGTGGGATTCCATTTTGTAGACCCCACACTAATTAATCATGTGGAGGGTTTTGAAGAAGTTGTTTCCGGTTAAGGTTACCAAATGTTTTCCAAGCATGGCAGCATGAAAGAGACTTTGAAAACAATCTCACTTAACAAAACAGACTAACGGATGACCCCTGAATGGCAGCAGGGCAAATCTGAGGGATATTTAAGAGGCAAAAGCAAGCAACAGGCTGAGAGAGTCGGAGTTATTCATCCTGAAGAAGAAAAGTTTCATGGACACCTTATTGCAGCCTTTCAGTACTTAAAGGGGACCTACAGAAAAGATGAAGACAAGCATTTAGCAGGGGCTATTGGGCTAGGACAAGGAGTAATGATTTTAAATAGTCTAGATTTAGAATGTATAGAAAGAATTAATTTTTTTACAATGAAGGTGGTGAAACACTGGCACAGGTTGCCCAGATAGGTCGTAGATGCCCTAACACTGGGAACATTCAAGGTCAGGTTAGACAGGGCTCTGAGCAACCTGATCTAGTTGAAGATGTCTCTGCTCATTTCAAGGGGGTTGGACAAGCTGCCCTTTAAAGGTCTCTTCCAACCCAAACCATTTTATGATTCTAAGTAGAGGGAATTGATTTCTAATGGGAGTGGTGGAAGAGATTTCACAATCACGTTTGATTGAGAAAATTAAAATCAATAGCCAGAACCAGTACTGGACCTCACCAGAGATCTGAGCAGAAGTGAATCCTATGACTACAAAAGGCTGTTTCTTTTGCCTGCACTGGCAATTTATTTTTCTGCAGCCGTGTGTCTTCAACCAAGGACAATTCCCGCAGGAGACAAGACCTTTGGTAACTTGTGTCTGTTCTAATTCAGGTGGGAGGGTATAACTGTGGTGTGCTGGTAGCTCAGAGACCTGCACAAAAATCTTTGTTCTCCATGGCTGCATCCTGCTTAAGCTCTTGAAGGCTATTAAGAGTACTTGAAAACAATGATTTATGTGAGTCATACAGATATGACCACCTAACAGAGAGAAGTTCAAAAAACTCCCTCCTGGCTCAGAAACTAAAATTGGTTCAGTCTGTTTTGCCTTTTTTTCTTTATTTTTTTTTAAACTTGTGCAGGAATGTCATATCATGTCACAACTGTTAAGAGGAAAACAAAATCTTCAAAGTCAATGCGGCTAAAACTGATATCCAAATTATACTTAATATAGTGGGACTCGAAACAAACAAGGAATGCCTTCAGCTCTGAAAAAAGGCCAGCAGAAAATAAAAATCACCCCATGAAAGAATAGAGTTATCCATTCTTAATGCAGCAAAAGTTGGTGATTCAAGTGCTGGAATAGCACAAAGCAAAATAGAAAGCATTTGTAGATAAGAGAACAGAACCTAATGGATATTTTCAGTAAGCCTAAAAGCTCTGTTACCACTATAGTGCAAAGATAATGGTTTCTACCTCTACAATCCCTTGCAATGATTGTTTTGCCAATATACAGTATAAAAGAAACAAAGACTAATAATTGCTTGTCAGCACTGACGAAGCATGACAGGCATCATCCATAGTAAGGGGGAATGCCACTTCACTGCTGTAGCCGATGGTAACAGACTGCATACAGTTTATGTTGTTCACCTATGAAATTGGCTCAGAACTGTAAAGGAAAGGACATGAGAAGGTCAACTTAAACAAGCTGTTTATATCTCTCTAGTTAAAATACATTCAGGGACTCTCAATCACTGAGATCATTTAAAATTGCACAGGATGGAGTTGCAAATCAGAATAGATAGATCCCGGCTCTGCTCACCCATCGGGTCCAAATGAAGTTCAGAGAAGCTGCACCAGAAATATATTTTTTCCAGGAAAAGCATACGTCTCAGAACCTTCCATCACAGAGAGGTATCTAAATATAGGCTAATTACATAAAATGGTATGCAGCATACAGATTCAAATTGTGGAGTGAAGGCATAGAAGGAAGGAGTCGCCAGATGAAACCTCATTATAAAAAAGCAGGCACAGTGAAAGATAA
>VZTM01018604.1:74146-91451 GCA_013400555.1 Jacana jacana
TCTTCACGTTCCAAAATTCAGGAGCTGATTTTTACCCTAATGTGCAGAATCCTCTCACACTTCAAGTAATGGTCTGCCCTAAGAAGGAGCAAAATAACCTCTCATACATTAAACTATATAGGAGACAATTAACCCAAGGTCTACTGAGATACTTAGGCCATAGTTTAAATTGCTAGTTTATTTGCATATGGAAAAAATTGCATATTAAAATTAAAAGCTCATTTAAATATATACTAACAGATTATTAATTCTGTGAGAATTAGAACATTCTTGTTCTTTTTCACAGTTCTTTTAAAGTTGTTCGTCTTCTCACTCATTTGGCTCTGCAGACTAATTTTACTGTAAAAATTCTGGGATTTTTTTCACTACAATAAGAACAAATTTTTCCCTGAGGAAATATGACAAAAGTTCAATAAGTTTATCAGAGGCAGGACTCTTCTGTTTTTATTGCAAAAGATATATTTACCAATGGAAACATAAGAATATACTGCTAAATAAAATTCAGTATAAGTTTACAGAAAACAAACTGAGGTTTTATATAGCAGTGTTTCTGGGAAGAAAGCAAAAAAGCCACACAGTTTTATATTTAAATTCCAGAGCAAGGAAGTCTGCAGCTAATCAGCTATATTCCCCTGGTAAGTATTTTGCTACAGACCGTGGAATTGCTCTAGAGAGGTTCACAGATGCAGAGACTAGATGACTCAGGGGAAAAATACTAGGCTACCAAGCCTTCCACCTCTAAACTGAGAGCTGAACACAACACAAGGCAAAACCAGATGATATTCAGAAAGCAGTACAACGTTGGTTTTTTTTAACTCACCACTAGACTCTATGGAAATATTTTGAAAAGAATCTTTTAATCTGATGGTTCAGGGTCAGTGTTAGCAATGCCTGAATCCTTATTTTTATTTATCAGAAGTCTGGTCACCACAGGTACTTTATGACAGCTTCAGATTCACGGATGTAAGGGACATAGAAGATGAAATATCACTCTGGAAATTTTCCCTCCCAGCAAGGTTTGAGACAAATTAAGGGATTAGTGTGGGGAAATTTACATCAGGTTTTCTTAAACAACAGAGCATCAATAGATGTCTTCGGTCCCCAAGGCTATCAAGTGAACAGCTTTCATCATTTTAATACTTTCCAAAAAACTCCTAAGGCAGAGTACGTTCTCAGGAAATCTAGAATCATACAAATCAATGCAAGATAAATCAATGAGCCAAATAACATCATAAGCAACCAAGAAAACAGCCCTATCTGAACACATAAAAGAATAAAACTTCTATACTTTATGCCATGCAAACCTTTTGGCAGGTAGAGCTTTTTAACAGCTACGTAACTTGAAAGATTTCTTTTAAGATGTACATATATTTGTTTTCTGACGCAGAGAAGTCTATTTATAATCAATGTGTACCTTTTCTGGGATTTTCCTTTTAGCATAGTACTTTAAAAATGCGTGTCCTTCACTATCAGGTGCTATATCCAACAAGCAATAGTTTGGATTCATTTAGTTAGGTGACACTGCCAAACAGAGGTGTGGGTATGCCTTTCAATTTTTCTTACTTATTTGTGTGTATTATCTCATTTTGGGGATAATGATGAGTGGATGTTAACATTAAAGGCAGAGAAAATAGCAACACTATATTCCCATTCTCACTACCGGTCATGATGTCCTTCTAAAATGCAGATTTTTTTTTCTTTGTTGCAATAATCTCCATAACAGATATAATGCAGACAGAATAATTACAGTGTAAGATGAAGAAAGTCTGTCCTTTTTGCTGAACATCTTGTGGGGGCACATTTTCTTCCTCTTATTTTTGAGCAATATATGTAGCTCTATCACATTCACTGCAGACAGTTCCCGGAGGATTTTCAGGAGAACTCCTCCTCCTGTAAATAGGCCAATTCTCTCGCAAGTATGTATTTCCAGAAAAGAGTGAATATATAAAACTCGAAAGTGGCTGTTACCATGCTCTGGCTGCACCTTGCACTTCACACCTTGTCTACAGTAAGGATGTTTTAGGGGAAATTTCACACCTAGGCTAGAAAACCTATTTTGACTTCTGTCAGCATTTTAGCACCATATTGATTAGACCTGCATACACAGTTCTTGAAACACTGACAGAATATGGTGGTACAGATACCTTCTAAGTCCAAACAGTGAAATCAAATTAACATTAGGAAGAAGACATTCCTATTTCCAAAAACTCCTATCTGAAAAATAATAAAAAAAAAATAATTAAAGATGACAAAAGCTCCTGCAGAATTGTGGAGTACATACCTACATACTGATTTGTGCAGTTCAACATTTGCGAAGGATGCAACCTTTTGCTTCAATTCTAATATAAATATAGTGCATTATAAAACAGCTCAGTGAGTACTGATCCTGGGCTTTTTTTCTGAAGTTAGGATCAGCTTAGGGTATCATCAGTACAATGAGAAAGAAGGAGGCTCCAGGGTGGGGGCAAAAAAAAAAAATTAAAAAAAAAGAGATTGGATGACATTTTTGGCAGAATATTTTAGTTGATAATTCACAACTTCTTTCCATTACTGCATGCATTTATTTATATGATTCCACATCATTAATGGTATCACCACCACCCTCAAAAATATTACCAGATTTCAGTGAGATAACACAAGCATATGGGTTTGACTTAAGTCCTTCATTTTTCAGGAGGTTCAGATGCTCATCTGAAGCAGTCTTGACGTGGTCCACAGTCTTCACTATCTTCTGTGATCAAAGTTTACATTATCCACCTATTCTGCAGATCTCTGTCAGGGTGAATCAACGCCATTATCAGAAAAGATTATTTCTGTCCATAAGTCTTGAAATTTATATCAATAAAGCTATTGCAGCACAAACTCCAGGGCAGGCTCACAAATATGCAGGAAGAGAACACTAGTGATATGACCTGTGCTTGCTAAATCTGCCTGTTATAGGGTAGTGACCAGTTCTTCAAGCTGCATCAAAAGATAAGTGGTCAGGCACTGGAATGGGCTGCCCAGGGAGGTGGTGGAGTCACCATCCCTGAATGTGTTTCAGAGTCGATTAGATGTGGTGTTGAGGGATATGATGTAGGGGAGAACTTTGTAGAGTTGGGCTGATGGTTGGACTTGATGATCCCAAGGATCTCTTACAACCAAAATGATTCTATGATTCTATGATGCTGCAGTAGACTTGAACTCAAGATGATAAATTTCCACCTGTCCCAAGCTTTGGCAACAGCAGTGGCAGCAGCAGGGTATCCTGGAGGCAAAAAGCAGACTCACACGGTAACCCTTCTGAACAACATAACATGCCTTGAGGCAGCCACAGAAGGACTCCCTCCTTCCCATGGGAGTCCACAGTAGATGGTTTCGCATGCTCTTCTTTTGGGGGCTTTATAATGTTTTATGATGTTTTTTGAAGAGCTGTGAATGTGGATGAGCCCAAGGACTGAATCCAGTCAATATGTAAAAGGACACTTTAATGGAGCTTTTATAGCAGGGCACAAATCAAGCCCTATAATAGAGAAAATTTGTGGGGTATTATTGTCAGCAATATAATTGATAGGCTTTAGGAGAACACAGTAAGGGTTCAAGGTCAGATTTCCATCAGGCAAAGTCGTGACTAATACAAATTGCATTCAAGTCAGGTTTTGTCATTATTAGGTATTAACACCTAATGTTCCTAGTCTAAAAAAGCCACTCGCCAGCTGTATGTTCATATCACATGCTGCACATCAGTGGGAGCTTGCTGTGGGCACAAGTGAACTGACTCTGCCCATGTTCAGAACTGAGGGGAAAATAAAGAACAAAAAAAAACCCCAACCCATAAATGACCCATATTCATGCATTTCCCATCAAGTGCTAATAATCTCAGCCTCTCAGGAGCTTGCATTATCTCAGTACTGTATTAATGCTCTCCTGTATCCTTTTACCTCTCAACTCAGGGCACAGATGGGGCAGCTTTGCACCTAACCATAGTGTATAGTGGAAGCACTGTGTAGGAGGACTCTATACCACGGATTATATGCTGTCCATCAAGTACAGATTGCACCCGTGGAAAAACAAAGGGCTTAAAGACATGAGCATCCCCTAACTCAAGCGGTGGAAGAGAAATAAGAATGTGCTGGGAGGGGTGGAGGGCAGCAGCTGTAGAGTCACTGATTGATTGGTGTGGGAGTGGCTCCCATACAAAACTGACATTGATCTATCTTTTAATCTAACAGCACAACAACAAATCTTAAGGCAATCAATTTTAATGGTATTAATAGTCCCGTTCAAATTATTCACTTTCTACCTTAATTTAGGAGGCTGGCTTCATATTTACTTGGCAGATTTGTCAAATAAGTATTGCTGTTTCTTTGAGAGAAGCTTTCCTTACTGCTCTATTACTTTAGCATGCTTGCTTCTTTAAAGAGTGTTATAATTTCCTCCCAGGACTGAATAATTAATAATTTATTCATTTGCTGCTTGTTGTGGCAATCTTTCTTCCTTGTATAAATCATTTCCATGTTGGCTTGTTTTTCCTTTTGGCAAACCACAGCCAGCCTCAACATATCTTGATCCAACGCAAGGTCTGATCAGTTTAGATAATCTTTGCCACTCTCAAGTCAAGGCTGGGCACAGGTCAAGACTCTTCATTCTAGTAATTACCCTCGCTTCATCTATAATTTGCTCTTTTGAATAAACCATCAGCTCAACATATTTTGGTTTTCATTTCAGGCCTCATTCCAGTGGCCATGGGAATCAATGGGACATTTTACTCTGGGAACAATAGGCAGTGAACAAAATTTTTATCACTTTCTAGTGTATTGAACTGGGCGAGGAGCAAATGGAGCAGGGCTAGGATGAACTGAGATAGAGAGCAATAACTTGAGCAGCAAGCTCACCGAGCTCATAGCCCTGCAAGCATATGATCATCTTCCACGGCTGCTTAAGTCTCTGGAATAAGTAAATAAATAATAAATACATGAGCAGAAGCCAAATTGCTGTATTCCTGTAACCAATAGTCATGGAGTGATGCAGTAATATTATTTTCCATTTTAATTTGTTTCTAAGTAAAATATGAACATAAATACATGTAAACACCATATGTAAAAGCCATACATCCCCACTACACTTTCATTTAAGGGAATGCAGTTAAGGGAATGCAATTAAGTAAATACATCTTCATTTTCAAAGAACTTCCTAATTTTAGCAAATTCACTTTGAGAATAGACATCTCTGCTGGAAGCTGGAAGGCTGAGTTTTATTTCTTGCTCTTTATTCACATAATCTTCAACAAGGATTTGCTATTGACCACTTCCAGAGGCAGGATTTGTGCATTTTTCATCTGACACAGTAAGACAGTCCTTATATCCTCATACCTTCACAGTGTGAGTCCCTGCATAGCCTTATTTGTCTGGTAGATTTGGGGATGTTAACCATATATTTGTCCTTCAGACATCTATATCCGATCTGTAAATTTGGGATTTAATTCACCTAATTCAAAACTTCTACAAAAGCTGAATAGAAGGTCTCCACCCTAAAATAGCTGAATCACTTTCCAGAAAGGCTTGTGATCTCCGTCTACTGCGGAGAGACAGTCTAGTCATTTAGGACTCAGCTTTAGCCAACTGGTCAAGGATGTGACCAGCTGTGTGGAACTCTGCTGTGTGGCTCTGTCCCAGCCAACTTTGAGCTGTAATTGTCAACATTAATCTGTGAGCAAGAGAACTTGTTGACTATGAAGTTGTACAGATTATGAGAACACAGAGTGGAGGAGTAATGCTGTGCTCATAAGAAGCTATGAACTCAGTTTCAGAAGGGAAACATTGCCATAGAATGCTATTAAACTTTGGGAAAAAAAAAATAAAAAGGAAAAGAACAAACAACTGACGAGCAGAAGGAAAACAATTTAGCAAGACTGAGGATGAACCCATTTCACAGAGCAATGAAGGCCAGGGCCAGCCCTGACTGCCCCACCAACAGAGAATCCTGGTACAGACCAGGATGGCAAAAATAAAAATGCTTAACTTAATAGTAACATTGTTTCAGCCTTTGACAGCTCTGTTAGCCAATAAGGAAATAGATGAGATGTCAGGAAAAACATTTTCTCCCCAAGAGTGGTCATGCACCGGAATGGCCTGCCCAGGGAAGTGGGGGAGAGGGATGGAAGAGAAAATCTTGGGAGGAGATAAAATGGATAATGGAAAAGAGAAATATAGACACCCATCTCCCAATAGGAAAGAACAGAAGAAATAATTTTATAACGAAGCCATCCCCAAAGAAAACAGAAGGGAATATTTTCCTTGAGAATGCCAGGAAAGAAAAAAAAAAATCTTTCTCTAAGATGCTGTAGAGAAATGTTTCTGCCATAATTTAGTTAATGTATGAGAAAGGCAATAAACCTATCAGAAAATCCTCAGTAGCACAGAGATCTTATGGAAAATCATTGCAGAACTTACTCTGAGAGAAGATGTACTTCATGGTAGAGCGCAATTATGCAACAGTTTCACTGCAAATTATATGACAGTTGCCATTAATAAAAATCAAACACAACATAGAATATCTTAGCATTTATCCCACAGTCTGATATTTTTAATGTTTCCTTTTGAAATCTAGGTGTGGTATATCTGACTGCACATTTAATAACACCATAGTAAAAAAATCCTGTAACCGAAGTTTACTATACCAGTGATGAATTAGCCATGTATAATCATAGTGCTGAGTAATTAATGCATTTTTTAGAGCCCAGATTACACTGTACAGCTATATATCACACAAATGTGAGATACAAAGACAAATTATGGTATAATTGCAGTGTACCTATAGGATATTAAATGTGATGGTAATATCAGCCAGCCAAAAGGCTGTACGTGTTTTAATTCCCCAATACTCTGTTGGACAGTGGAGTGTCAAAAGTCACGTCATTGGTCCCAAGAATTTGAGAAATAGGTGCATAAAGAGCTTATATGAAAGAGGAAATGAGGATATTTAGAGGGACCAAACTCAATCCAATGAGTCTTAGGGGAAAGAAGTCAAAAATGTCTGGAATGTGAAGTATTCACTCTGAAGCTCTTATGAAATACCTTGAAGGCAGCTCCAAGGCTCTTGGAGATAGTGAAGAAAAAATGGGAATTGATTCTTGTGCTAATTGCTTGTGGAGGGTTGTTATAGGAGTCAAATAATACAAAAGGAGACAACCAAAAAGAGTAAGCCCACAGCTGGCTGTTGTCTGCATATCTGTGTTCACAAAGAGACCTCAGCTGTGTGTGAAAGGGAACGGGTAGAAGTTCTACCCACGTTTGCAAGGCATTGTGCTCTTACCATCCCTTTGCCTTTTCCTCTATTCTTTCTCTATTTTAGTGTTTAGAAGCCAAATTTATTTGGATATTAAAGTATTAATCGTTCCTCTGTAGGAATCTCTTAAGTGTCTAACATCATTGCCAAAACTTCAGAAGTGTTAAAAAAAATCAACAAAGGCCAACAATCCTAGCAGAAGTCCTCATAAACCCTGACTATATATCCTTCAGCTTTATAATCTCCAAATACGCATATCCATTCAGTCAGACAAAATACAGAACATAACTTCACATTCTCTCCATGTTGTTAGTCCCATCTGACCAGAGACTGAGACCACTTGGAGTCAGGAATGCTACCGAAGTCAATGCATGTAGTGGCCACAACCCTTCACCCTGTTCAGTCGTTATATCATGTCAGTTGTTGCTTCCCAACCTAACGATTTCTCATTGATTTGGCTTGAAAATTATAGCCTGAGCTGTCATTGTATGACTTCCCTCACTAGATCAGAAAACAAACCTGAGCAGCAAAAAGTCTATGTGATGAGAGCTCTACAATGACATGACAAGAAGAGAGAGAGACTTGTTCATCAAGTGGAAAGGGTGTGTTTTCTTGGATGTCTATAAATAAATTGCACGAACCTTGGTAAAATTCATAACCTTTCAATTTCTCCCTCTTTCTCTTCCAGCTAAAGAACACATAGTAAATGTCTCTTCCATTCTTTTCAATCAATATCTTATAATTATACCTACTTATTCATGTGTTATTAATACCTGTGAGTCCTGGACACGGACTAAGAACTTGTGATCACAGGCAATGTGCATGTAGTTCAGAAAGGTACTCCTGCTCTAGCTTTTATTCTACACAACTTTGGCAAGCAATTTACTAGACAATAAACCAGTCACTTTTCTATGAGTGCAGAGATTGGTATATTTTGACTGAGAAACTGGAATTGTTGTAGGCTGAGTCTGAAAATCATTTCTATAATATTGATTCAAGGGGGCAGTTAAGTCCATCAGGGCAAGAGAGAAGAATGCTTTATGACCCTTTTCTTAATAGGGAGAAAATGCTGCAAATTTTCGAAATACTTCACCTGCCATCTCCAACATTTTCATTTCTCCCACAGCTGCATCGTGCTAGGGATGCTGTCCTGGAAACAACGAGCCGTTCACAAGAGCCATCCTTTGCCCTGAGACCAAACAAATGGCTCCAGGAACAGGAGGCGGACAGGAAGGACTAAGCGAGTATCAGGGTCTGCAACATAAATTACATCCTGCCAGCAGAGGTCCAGACTTTTCAGAAGCAAGACAAAACTTCTGTGTTTTCATGCACTCTTTTCTTTTGAAGTTTAATATGAGTTAACAAGCAGAGTATGATATAAGAAAAAGATTGTTAATTTATTCCTCTAGAAGCCTGGTAATGCTGGGAAAACACCCTCTTAACAAAGCCCGTGGAGCTGTGGGCCAGCTATAGGGACCATGAACAGTCTGAAATAAGATACGACCTTACCCCTCCTCACCCTCTGCCTGCACCGAGGACAGCCCTCACTCTCAACCCACTCTGCTTCTGCATTTCTCTTCCAGGCTTTGACATTTTATCTGGACACTGAGATAAAGCTGTAGCAGGAGAACAATAGAAGCAGCAGCACCACAGGGACGATTTCCCTCCCTCCACCTCCAGCCTCTCATCCTCCCCCAGCAGAGCTCAAACCAATAATGCAGGCTGCATCCTTTTAACAGCTGGGGATCAGGTTCACACTTTCATTCAGGACACTGCACTAGGATGGTTTGTGTTTATCTGAGCCACTGAAGCAGTCAAATCTGAGACCAAGGTTTTCTTGGTATAACAGAAGGTAATTGGAGCATTTCAGGCTTTTACTGGGACTATCTTCAGACTGATCTTCCATAGGATGGAGCCCAGTGAAAAAGATAAACGTTAAAATAAAGCAGGCAAGACTTATGCCCATCTTCTGCTGCAAACCTGCCATTAGTGGTATTTAAGATCTAGCCAACCTTAGGGTTCAGAAGGTGAAAACATCCTCAGAAGGATCAAAACTGCCATTTTCTGAGGGTAGAACAAAAAACTTTAAACCACAGTAGAAAGATACAGAAAAGTAGAGGTATTTGTAAGTTTATAATAAATGAGATATTTTTCCTAACAACAAGCACTCTGAGTTTCAACATTACTTGAAAATGAGGCATTTGGTCATTTTCCTTAAAGAAAAAAAAATATATTATCAAAACACCAAATGTCATCTTTCTTTTACCTGGAATATGGGGTTTGTTTTATTTCAAATATTCAACAAATCATTAATATAGATAACATTTTAATATTATTTTAAACATGAATTTGGGGTTTTTTTGCTATTTTCCTTTTGGTTTCTGAGACCAACTTTTGTAATTCCACTCCAGTCAAAAGACTGGAGGCTTGTGGTTTTCTGAAGGTTTTCTTCTGAAACTGGGTTTCTGACCTAATTTCACAACTCCAGGAGGTTGTCTTCTATACAACTAAGTAAAATACATAATGCAGTTGCAGTATTGTCTATCTTTCCTTAATCTGAATATAACAGCTGGTGAAAGATAATCTAAACAACTGTAAACAAAACAAAATTTCACAGATGAAAGGTTTTGCTTTCATCAAAAATCACACATATGTTCTCAGACAAAGATTTTCTTTTGAAAATTTGTTTTTCATTTCATCTGAAACTGCTACAGAAACATTTAATTGATGGGAAAGTTGAGAATTCTTCTGATATGCTTTTCCCCCACTGCTTAATCACCTTCTCTGTGTAAAGATGCTTACTTTATTTCTCATTTGCAATTGTCTGACTTCAGCTTCCAGCTATTATACTGTGTAACGCCTTTGTCTCCTAGATTAAAGATCACTTCAGTAGCCAGTGTTTTCTCCCTCTGAAGTTACTATGCTATAATCAAGTCACCTCTCAATCTTCTTCTACTTTAAAGGAGTGTGAGGGATGAAAGACCTGACAGACTATGGACTCCGGAGGAGTACCGGAATGGGAAACCCAGCCTTCATTATGGGACCTGTCGCTCACCCTCAGGCAAACCAGCTTATCTACCCTCATGTTTTCCTTCTTACAGATTTTTCTTGGTTGTTTAAATGGCAAAGTCCTTGGGTGTGTCTGTAGTGAGCTTTTTCAGATCTTTACTAGTGCAATAAAAGACAGCTAAACCCTAGTACAAAGGGGTCTATCCATTGTAGCTCATCCACATTTATTTGGCTGGTAAGTGTTCTTACACTGTTATCTAAAATTTCTCTTTGTTTGCTTGTTTGTTTTCTAGTTGAAGCATTGATTGACTTAGAAGATGTGAGGATCTTTAGATCACTGCTGACCTGATTTCAGAAAATTTAGGATCTAGTTAACATGAGAATACAAAGTTTTCCAACCTATCAATTTTAAATCCCAAGAGAAAATGAATGGAAAAAATAGTTTCAAATATATCTTTGTGTGGGTTTTGTGAACACCTTGATTACTAATGCAGGAAATTCTGTCCTTTTGGAATATTTGGAATATTGCTGGACCTGGCAATATTACTATATCGCCAGGTTGATTAGCTGTGCTCCACCTTAATTAAGCATAAGCAAGAGGTCCCTACCCTATACAACAACAACAACAACTGCAAGAAAAAAAAAAAAAAGCATAATTAATAATATTAGCACAGATGTGTACTTTATGCTTTGCTCTTGTGCATATTTCTGTGGTAATTAGAGCCTTAAATGACTGAGGTAAAAGTAAGAGGCGCCATTTAATGATATCTAAACTTCACTCCATAATGCTTATTGGTTTTGATGTAGGTTGAGTGAGTTAAACTTGGAGTAAAAGGTAAAAAGTTAATCAAACCAAAGGCAAATTAATGAAGGTGAATATTAAGCCTTAATCCAGGGAAAAACCAAGCTGAAGTGTACAGAAGGGAGAAACAAACTGATTACGACGTTGTGAGGAAATTTGCTTTCAGTGGTTCCGTAAACTGAGGTACTTCATACCTTTGTATAGTAAATGCCACTCCAATTCAAGAAATATAAAGACAAGGAACAAAAGTCTGAGATGAAGGTGGTGACATGTTCATTAAAGTGACACTCCATCTCATTTTAAAATAAGTGTTAGGGTTGTCATGGAACACCATAATGGTAGCCACTTATTTACACTATCTATCTGACCCCTCTGGGCTGAGATTTCCTCCCTAAACCCATCCCAAGGTTGAATTCCTGTAACTATGCAAGACATGAACTGATTCCTTCATGCAGATCTTCATGCAGGTCTTATAATAAAACTGAGAAGATGGCTTATGTTGTTACCTGCCCCAACTTGTTGACCCTGTTGTATCCAGGGACAACTCCTAGTGGCATAAGCCCAACATCCCTCTTAGTTCCTGGGCTAAAACTGGCTATCTGTCCTTATATTTTATGCTAGTTATTTCAAATTTTAACATTTAAGAGTTGATTAGCTGTGGTGTTGAGGGATCTGGTGTAGGAGAGAACTTTGTAGAGTAGGGCTGATGGTTGGACTTGATGATCCCAAGGGTCTCTTCCAACGATTCTATGATTCTATGATTCATTCTTTGGTTCTCACAGGCTGAACCGTAACATTAGGGGTGGCACAAATTTTTATTCCTGAAGAAATCCAAATACCCAGACAGGGGCAGTTCTTGTGTCAGCACACTGCCATTTGGACACCTCTACCTGTGCAAGCCTCAGCACTCTCAGGCCTTAATTCTGAGCTGCAGGCCACCTCCATGGCCAGAGATCATAAAGTGGCTACAGTTCATGCTTGCTAATCCTGCTGGTTGATCTTGTTCTAGCCTTAGTCCCAATTTGGCTCAGCATCCTCTTGCACAAACATTGCGTATGTATATGTCATACGGGTAGGTATAGGAATAAGTCTATAAATTCACATCCATACTATATATGTCTGTATAGATGTACACAGTGCTTACATGTATACAAATACACATCAGTATACACGCAAAATATATAAATATATACTCGCTTAGTTAGGCCATTAACAAATACTACTGTTAAATTATAGTATATAAAAAACCCCAGGTGATACCCGCCTAGGCCAATGGTAGTTTCCGCTACATCCATAGCTCAGGCACATAAAGCCCTCCTAGCTGCACCACCCAAAAGCATGTCATAATAGTCCTTCTTGGTATGGTAACCTGTGCAGGTTTCTCCTGCACACTAGAATTCTGACAAGGGGAGAAAAATTATATGTGCAAGGTGCTCCTGGCAGATTGGTTTGAGTTTTGCTTTTACGGTCAGCAAACATGACGTGATTTTGAAAGTAACTAAAATGTTCATTATGTATCAAGGAGGTAGAAAGGGTCTTTAACTGGTGCCCTAGATGGCTTAAAATTGTACTGGCGCCTTCCTGCCTGCTTCAGTATCTTAAACTAGGCATGAATCACAAGCAAATTGCCCAGTCTAATCAAATTCTACCTGAATATATGTTACGTAGAGTTGCAGAAGATGTGCTATATCTTGAAAAATGGAAATATTTCAAGGTCTAATCAGATCACTTCAAGTGGAAAAGCAGTGATCACTAACGCCAAATGAAATTAGATTGTGGGAAGTACAGAACGGGCTATTAGATAAAGGCCGAGTGATCACAAGTATAAATTATTGATTCCTACCTCCAAATTCCACTGTATGACTGACATCTCCTCCAGTGTTTCTAAGCACAGGCCAATTGTTGTGCAACTAACATCTCCTAACCTTCTAATTTCAAAGTACATGCCAAGTTTTCTAAGAATCAGTGTAAGAGAGAAAGCCTGATTCATCACTCTTTAATTCTAGCTTTGGCAACGTATGGAATGTTATTGAGCTTCTCTGTGAATAAGTAGGGTTAGTGCATAAAGCTATAATGATCATTAATATAAATGACATCTAACTATCTTAAATTGCATTATGACTGTTCCAGAGCTGCAGGATCAAACTGAGGGAGATTGGCTGCAGAAGAAGGAGAGAAAAAAACGAGTGCGTGTTTTCAAAGAGCACCTGTAGTCAGGTATTAGACCTTCTTTTACTGTCATAGGTAACCAGAGAGCTAAAACAGGAGAGAAAAGGGTGTGAATGTCCCTTCTACTGTAAAGGGAAGACAGGGATAAGAAACAGAAATATTAGCAAAAGTGGACTGAGAAATTTCCTTATTATGAAGGGTATCCTTCCTATTCCTTGGAAGGCTTTTGGAAACAAGCAGGAAAGATACAGTGTACTCAGAGCAGAGGAAATCCCAAAGCAGCCAATTTCCAGATATGTGGAAAGATGAGAATCCAAGTCCAGAAGTTGGTGGAGGTTTACCAGGACCACAAAAATAAGTACTGACAGTGCTGAGCAGATACATAAAAGGAAGAGAAAAACCACAGGCTGACTCACAAAATACGGATCACTGGACTGATTTGCCCTCAGAGAATCACTGAAAATCTGTATTTTTCACTTACACTGTAATTTATACTTCATGCTGCCTATTCTTCTCTGCCAGGTGCAACACACCAGGTTTTTGGCTTTCTTGAAACTTTACTTTCCTGTGATTTTGAAGACTCACCTCCTGACTAATCTACCATATTTCCGTGAAACGTTAAAAAAAATAAATCCAGTTTTTTTTATGCTGCAACTTTGATCTGTCTCTGCGGTGTATGGGCTTGGCCATTTTTGCATGGAAACCAGAACGGGAGTGGAAAGGAATACAACTGAAAAGAGAAGAACAGGCAGTTGCTCTGAACAGCTTAGTTGGAGTCAAAACTAAGAAGTTGGAGTACCGTGAATGGCACGAAGGCTGTCCTTTCATTTTCATACAGAAGTGTACTCCTCAAAGATTTTCAGCTCAATTTTCAAATAAAAGAGCTTTTATTTTCAAATAAAAGAACCGGAATATTTGGAGTTCATTTTCTGCTGAATATTGTGGAGTGTGTGTCACACGTATTATTGAGGTCAAAAGTATATTTTTCATTTGAGCCCTTAGTCTGAATTTTCATATCTGTTATATTTGATTTGGGATTTTTTGGAAAGAAACAGAAATTAACATTGAAACAGAAGGTATTGCACACTAACTACACACATTTTTGACAATATTTTTGCCGAACCAAGTTGCTGGATCAATTGAAACAAAGAGCATTGGTCTGGGAACTTACTATCAGCTCAGATGTGATAGGAAGGAAATCAATAGTGCTGTTGAAATTAATAGTTCCATTCTGAAGAATATGACCTGTTAACTAACCAACATTTAAATAATCTCTCCTAGGCTCAATATAAAATTTCCATGGCTTTAAACAGTAGTTTGAGCAAATCCTTATTCATTAGAAGGTCAGATTTGTTAGATATGGTTTATTGATTTCCAAATCAATGAAAGATGTTTTTGAAAATGCAGCAGGGGCTATTTATTAAAGGCTCTAGTTTAAACTCACAGAAGAGCTAACCAAGACAGCTAAAGATAAAACCTCTACTGTATAAAACATTCAGATCAGTCAGGAAGGGCACCATTTTTGCAAGTACATTATGCTTCTCTGTACCCGGCTGATCTTCCTTCTGCACAAGCAAGATCCTGCTCTGTAAGAGGAAGTCAGAAGGAACATATGAGAACATATCTACTTCCACAGCCAAGAACACTTTTACAATTCTTTAAAATCAAGAACAAATAATTAAACTAATCTAATCTAATCTAATTGATCCCGTGAAAAGGGATAATAAGGTCAAGAAAAATACACTGTGAAGCATATACTTCAGAATAGTTCACCACCACTCAAAATTAAACAGATTTATATTTATTTTTCTTGCCTTAAAATTCTTTTTGCAATGTCAGTTCTAGATTGAGGTGAAGAGCTCCACTCCATTTTTAAATGAACTCCCCATTGAGCTCACCTTCTCGGCAATCCAATTTTTCCAGCACAAATGTGGAAGTGAATTTCAAGTAAGTATACACAGAAATGGGATTTTCAATTCATCCATGCAAATATTCACCGTGGCAGAGTACTCGTGGCCATTCAATCCAGAAATAGAAATTATATCATGTGAGTTTCTGACCAACTACAACTACTCAGCACAATATAAACTTAGGCTGTTTGCATATCAACTACTCACAGAAAATGGTCTATGATTAATGTCTTCAGGCAATACATATTGAAAAATGACAAACAGAGTCCACTCAAAGAAACAAGGATTCCTGACCTGAACACAGCTATTTCAGAGAACACAAAAAAGGGTGCAGTTATATAAATGATTGACTTCAAATTATTTCTGTGAGGGAGATAATTTCTTTCCATTTCAGATATGGTGATTCCAAGTGAAAAATTAATTCTTTCCAGTTATCCAAAAAATAAAACCAAGTTAGCTTTATCATTACTGCCTGTTCATTTACTTATTAAACTGTACATGGGAGTGTTTTCCAGTACTTAGCCACAGCATAATGAACTATCGAGGAGCAATGGAGCATAAATTTCCAGACATATATAAATTCTAAGTGCTACACTGCCTTTACGGTATATAATGTCTCTTTTTTTGCATTTGGTCTTTGTATATATACTCTACTGTAACACAATAGCATTATGCAATTTTTTTATGTGTTTCTTTAAATTTTACAGTAAGAAGAAAACTACAGTCCATATAGACATATTATCAGCAAGTTATTTTCTGCTATTTGACAGTAGCAACCACATTGTGGGATCTTCTTTTTTTTTTTTTTCTTTTTATTCAGACATTTGGAATTGTTTGTTTCTGTTGGTAATGAGTCAGTGCTCCTAACTCATAAGTGCTTAAAATTTTCTTATTTCAGAAAAATGACAGAATAACATGAAAGATACTGTCACTTACTATATTTTTCTGCAACCTCTGTGACATATCTCAAATAAAGTAAAGAAACAGAACATTTATTTTTCCCCCATCACTGGGAAGAGAGACTGTGGTAGATTCAAACAGTTTTAACTCTTTAGTATCTGCCAGCAGAAGCAAAGTAAACAGCTGAGTGCTAAAAAACAGAAGTATGGGAGGATGAGGCAAGCAGGAAAACCAAAGCATAGATCCATGACTAAGGGACACTGACTAACAACCTTAGTGACTTCATGAAGATGTCCAGAGTGCTTGGGAAGGAACGAGTGCTGGACCCAGCCCAAACCATAGCGCTCTGTAAAAACACAGCAGGACAGCTTTCTAAACTGATTAAATTGGATTTTCTTTTTAGCAAATAAACTCAAGGAGAAAATGTCCCCTCTCCCAGCACTAAGCTAAAGAGATGTGTTTTAGTTCTTTAGTTCTAGTTCTCTGAGCCCTAGCTACAGGATCACAGAGCTTCAGCTTATCTCCTTATTACCACAAACACTCCTTCAATGAATATAAAACCAGCTTAACAAGCTTCAAGTCAACAAAACTGGGACCACAGTGGCTAATACCTACTGTCTCCTCTCAGGAGTGAGTGACACAATAGCAGTGATCTTTTGTGACTGACTGAGCATGAATGTTATTTTCCCCAACCTGGCCTAATCTACCCTGCCAGACTCGCAGGGGGTAAACTAACATCAGTGGGAACCCTTCAGTTAAATCCCTGTGAACCATTCTTCAAATATCCCCCCCACCCCAACTCCCCCATTTCACCTTTTAGAAAGGCAATTGTGCTGCATAACAACACCCTCTGAAGCTCTGGCATCTGGTTGCCAGAGGAGGAACACAGTTTCAAGATATCATGGCATGTAGTAGTAAAGTAACCCATCTCTGTTAAGGAAATCCCTTCTAAGTGGAATGAGGTGCAGATAGGAATTTCTAATGATAAAAAGGACAGGCTTAACAGCAAGATATCCTACCTTGCCAGTGGTATCTTAGCTGCCGTTGAAGCTACTGACTTACATGTGAAGAAAAACTTTCCAGAATCCTCCACAGTGTCTAGATCTGTTCCACAGACAGTGGAAGACAATACCTGAGGATTTCAGGAGCAGGTCTGCTCAATCTGACAGGCCTAGTGAACTTTCTGCTGCTCTACTTTCATTCTTAGGGTTTCTATTAGGAAAGCAAAGGAAACCTCAGCTGGCAAAAA
>VZTM01018606.1:0-25858 GCA_013400555.1 Jacana jacana
TATGATATAATGTTTTATATATGCATTTTAATATAAATGTATTTCTAACTGATATTTAAAAATAAATTTCTGCTATGGTTTTTCACTCATAAAACATTCTGTGTCTAAATTCTGTGTCAACCTAGACATTCCTTGCTATATATATTACTGCCAGTGTAATGATCTATACTTAACCATTGCTGATTTGTGACCAAACTGAGAAACTTGCTCAGTAGAGAGCAAGATCAGTGTAATTAGTGCTTTGTGGTTCTATTATGCCACAGAAAAACATTGGCACTTGTGATCAGATAGAAATGGACAACATGTGTTTAGAGGATCTAGACAAATACGACATTTTCTTTGATATAAATAATTAACAGAATATATGCAGGGCCTTAAATTAAACTGCATTGTTTAAATATAAGCTGAAAATTAACCTTTTGCTTCTGGAGGCCTTGATTCTGAAGCGTTTTAGACAGGAATGGATTTTTACAGTGATATGTTAAGTTGGACAGATGCTTTAGCAATCAAGAGAGATGCTAATTGCAGTTTGAGAAGGAGCATCCTTTCTTGTCCTAATCTGTATGTATTCTAAGACTTTAAACGTACTTAAAGCGTACCTTAAATGTGCCTAAGACTTTTAGCATACTGTGGAATGATTTGGTATTTAATTTTGACTTTTCAATAACTAACTTTGTGTTTGAGTTGTAAAAGAAAAGAGTATAATTTATATCTATTTGTCTTGCTTCATGTTTCATTTTCCAGACCTTAGTAAATTTGTTATCTGCCAGAGACAGCAACGTGCTTTTGGGTGCCCTCCTTGCTCTGACCAGCTTAGCAGAAAGGTAGGCTCAACTATGTGCTGCAGTTCACAATAAGCATTTTTGTCTTGTCTCTTGAAACAGTCTGAAACAGATGTTTATGAGGAAGATTTCTCTTTTTCAAAATCAGGCTTTGTTCTGTGGAGATCTATGAAGTATGCTTAATTTTATGTTGAAGCAGTAGAAACTAAATTGAAACTTTGCTCCTTGGAGCAGATTTCTTGCTTGAGTGGAGAACTTTGCAAGAGTGGAGTCATAGTATCTCTCTTATCGATCTCTGCACAGGATTCTGTAATTTTACTGATTTTCTGCACATAGAAGTCTTTTGTGCTGAGCTTAATATAACAGTGCCTGACAATAATCAGCAAGAAAATTGCTGAGTGTAGTAAATAATGAATGCATTCACTTAAATCCACGTATATGTATCCGGTCTTCACTAATGACTGTTTTAAATCAAGATAAGACTTTTTTTTCCTCCCATGGAGGGTAAAATGGGAAAAGGAAGATACAGTATCTTTCATCCTTAGTAGTTTTATAGAAGCAAAAGTGCTGCTTCTACGTTATTGTTCTGCTGCCTTCCAGACTTTTTTTTCTAGACAATTTTTCCAGACAATTTTAACTTTTAAATGAAAAATTATAAAGAAAATTACGAAAAGAATAGATAAAATTTCTTAAGATCAGTAGAATTTATTTACTAAGATTTCTCTGGATTTTCTCTTTTCCCAATTTTCTTCCATTCTGTTTCAGTTTAATTTCTTTTTTTAATATCAGTATTAATTTAAATGTTGTTGTACGTATATTTTCAACTTCCATATAATTTTCTTCACAGAATTAATGGTATTACATTTGAACTAGGCACTATTGTGTTTGGAGTATGTTACAAATATTCATGGAAAATGTATTTGGTTTTAAAAATGTACTTAATTTGCTTAAATTCTAGTATGAAACAAATGAAATACTTTTATGTCTTTTGTGCATTGACTTTTTCTAATGAACTGGAAAAACTGGCGATTGTTGCAGTGTCACTCTTGGCAGCATATTTTTGTCGCTTTAAATAAATGTGTGGACAATATAATTGTCTTACTTAAGACTTGAGGAAAAAAAAATTGGTTGAATGCATAAAGAGGGAGGCTAAAGAGCAATGTGTTTTTTCATATAATTCACTTTGATTATAAATATCAGAAATAATTAATTTGTAGTCCAGACTGTAGGGAGAAGATAAGTGAACTCACCATTGTTGAGAACTTGCTGGTGATATTACACGAATACGATTTGCTTTCTAAAAGGTGAGACTTTGCTAGTATATTAATTATTAATAAGATATTTAAGATATATTTTTACTTTTTAATTTAGGGACATGTTTATTTAGAGGAATTAGATAATGTGCTACTTTATATACCCAAGGTACAGTTCTGATCCCTAAGTATTTGAGACTCATATTGGTATGGCAAAATCTTTTCTTGTAATTTTGTTATGAGCTGTCTGCTCTCTCTCCGCTGATGGCCTGCAGTACAGTGCAGTGCCAATAAATTGCAATGTGTCCAGAAAGTGATAGCAATCACTTTTTTTGGTGCATTGCCTCTTTGCCTTTGGCAGACCTGATGAAAAGCACGCTGAACGCTGACAGTTCCTGTGATGCCCAATATAAGCTACTAAAAAATGGCAAGAATTATAGCTGTTGTAATTTATGCCAAAGGCTGGGTCAGATCCTATATCCCTTCACTGGGTCAGATCCTATATCCCTTCACTGGGTCAGATCCTATATCCCTTCAATCAGAAAATCATACAGGTTCCTTCAGTTCTTTAAATGTCCTTTCTTCTTAGCTAAGCCTGCTAGTTGAGCATAATATATCTGCATTTCAATAAGAAGCCAAAAGAGTCTCAAATTTGGTATTGTGTCACTTATCCTGTCGCATTCATATTCTGAAGAGATTTTTTTAATAATTTCATGCTTAGTTATTTCACACACATAAATTATTTTATGTATGAATAGTGAAAAGGAAACTTAATACACCAAAAGATTTTATTTAGGTTTTGCATTTGAAATTATTTAGATTGTATGAAAACCAAAAGTTTGTTATAAAAACTGGAATTTGAATCTAGTTAGGAAGCTCATGAAATTCAGTACTAGTTAAGAGAAATTTAAAATTCAGATACAAATCTGAATTCATATGTATCATCAAACACATAAGCAGTTATTTTGCTTCAAGTGGTAATGGAAACCCCTAACCATATTTCCTATGAAAGTCCACTTTAATTGGAATGAAGTTAATGAAAATATTGTATAAACCTCTTAAATGGTATATCCAATCCCTTTTTAAACATAATATTCAAACCATTCTGGAGAATAATCAGTCAGTGCTTCTTGTAGTATTAATGCCATTAGCAAGAAGGTGGTACCATGGATGACTGCAGTCTACCTGGCCATGGCCAACTCCATCCTAGCTGGTGTGCTTGGTTGCCTATGCTGACAGTCAAACTCAATGTAAATATAATTTAATTCCTTGTGCAAATTTGGACAACCTCCTTATTCTTTTTTTAATTTTTTTTTTTTAAACAGTGATGTTAACCAGTTAACAGTGACCTTAGGCAGTTTTCTTTTGATTTCTTTTTTTTTTTTGTCAGAGGTCTCAGTTCTTTCTTAAACATCTGCCATGTGTTTTTTCCCTTTGCTAACTGATAATACAAATTAATGATGGAGCTGTTACTAAAATTTCTTTCTGATTACCTTTAGGCTTACAGCAGAGTTGCTACGTCTCCTCTGTGCAGAGTCACAAATCAAAGAGCAAGTAAAAATGTATGAAGGAATTCCAGTCTTGCTCAGTTTACTCCATTCTGATCATATCAAACTTCTATGGAGTATAGTTTGGATTCTAGTACAAGTTTGTGAAGATCCTGAGACTAGTGCTGAAATCAGAATTTGGGGTGGAATCCAGCAGCTCCTTCATATATTACAGGGGTAGGTTTTCAGTCCTCAATGTTGTGGTGATGTTATGAGGCTATTTCATATTTTAAGATATATTTGATCAAATTTTATCAAACAGCATCTTGTTTATGTTCAGGAGTATGTGATCTCTGGAGAAATTAAAAGGCTATTTAGAACATATGAATAAGCAGTATTTTTTCAGATATGCTTATTTCATTGTTATCTTAAGATGTTTGTCATATTTTCAGTATATAAACTAACTAAGGAATAGGTCATAAATAAATCATTGCTGTCTACTTAGCTTCCCTATTAAAAAGACACCTATTTAGCAAACTAGAATTGTGAATATAGTTGAAGAATGTGATAAAGAAATGTTTAAAGGCTTCTTTGCTTTTTCAAAGTGTATTAATCTAGTAAAAAACATACAAATGAAGATCAGAAATGGTTAACAGAGGTATGTTAAGCTGTTTTTTACACTGCTTTTTGATTATATTTTTTTTCAGGGAAAGAAATCTTGTTTCTGATCGCTCTTCAGTTGGAAGTTTATCTAGTGTGAACGTGGCAGGGAGAATCCAGCATCTTTACTTGTCAGATGATTTGAGTCCTGATGAGATGCAAGAGAATACTTTCTCACTCCAAGCAGGTAGGCTTATAAGGCCTAATCCTCTGTTATGTGTTTGCTTACATTTGCACAAAGGGATTAAAAATATTTCAAAGCAGAAACTGTAGACTTTTATACTGACTTTAGGGAGCAGAAGCATCAAGTCAGCTGTGTTTATTTCTAAATGTACAATACCAGCATGTGTTTTCAAAAAGCACACTTATTTTAGAAAGAAGCAAAGGATAAAGTATGAAGTACATGGGAATCACAGATATTTCTTACATGTGTAAAAACATCTCAAACATATAAGTGTATTATTTTGGGTTAAGACTGAGTTTTTTTCTTATTTGATCACATTTTCTCTCTATTAAAATTTACTATGGTAGATCAATCATAATAATGAAGGACCTTTTTCAAAGTGGCATTTTAAAGGCTACTGTCAGGCGAGGATTCCTCAGTAGCTATGGAGAGAATTGGTTTTAGAGGCAATTTCTCAATAACATGTCAATTATCTATTCTGAAATGCCTTCTGGAGGATCGTGTCTTTTTCTGGTGACTGTAGAAAGACAATGCAAAATATCCTTACTAGGATTCCATGAGCCTTTGCAGTATCTTCCTGAAAGCTGCAACTTAATATGTGGTTTTGAGTATTTCATCATGAATGTTACCTCTGAAAAGGTGGTAACGTGAAATAAATTGCAATACCAGAAGTATTGCCAGTATGGAGTATATTTCTGAGTTACTTCTGCCTTCTTTAGGGACTCCTAAGAAAGAGTAAGCCCTGAACTTACAGAGGCCTTTTTCAGTTTTGAGTACTTGTTTAGATTTTTAGCCTTCTGTATTGGGTGTGTGTGGCAAGGCTTTGTTAACAGAGGGCCTGCAGGAGTGGTGTCTGTGGAAAGTGGTAAGGGATTGCCCTGTGCTGGACACATCTGGTTCCAGCTGGCTATACGGCAGACCCACTGCTTGCCAAAGTGAAATCCATCAGCAAAGCTGGTGGTGCATCTGTGAAAACATACTTAAGAAAGGGCAGGAGAGGAGAAGAAAAAAAAGGGGATGCGTGAAAAAGAGCAGTGCAAACACCAAGGTCAGAGAAGAAGCACAGAGAGGAGGTGCTTTGGGCACCAGAGCAGAGATTCCCCTGCAGCCCATGGGAGAGACCTCGGTGAAGCAGGTATTCATGCTGCAGAGTGTGGAGAGGACCCATGCTGGAGCGGGGGAAAAGTGTGATGAGAAATACCTTTTAATTTTTTGTGTTTGTTTCTTTCTTTGCTATCAAAATCTATTTTAATTGATAATAAATTAAAATTTCCCCCCCAAGTCAAATCTGTTTTGCCTATGACAGTAAATTGTAAGTGACCTCCCTGTCTTTGTCTTGACCCATGAGCTTTTCAATCTTATTTCCTCTGTCTGTTCTGTTAAGGAGCAGGGAGAGAATGGGCAGCTGGATGGGCATTTGACCCTTAGCTAAGGTTAATGCACCATGTTATTGAATATCTATGAATCTGGCTTTAAATGTTACATTTGAATTTTTATTTTAGCTTGTTGTGCTGCAATTACTGAACTGGTGCTCAATGAGACTAATGCTTACCAGGTAGTACAGGTAGGAAGACTTAATTCAATAAAGAAATCATAGTTTATAATATGACTTAATTGTCCTTATTTGTCACTGTCATTCAATTAACAAAAAAAATGCATTTGAAAGGGATGGGAAAATGTGCCTTTCTATAACTTTAGTATCTCTGTTTCTTTATACATTTACACACTGAGACATACACAAAGATATCAGCATATGTACCTAGTTGTCTGGGCCATGCTTTTGCCATATTCAAAATAGAATGGTAAATAAGAGTAATCATGGCATTAACTGAGAAAAAGTCATTCTGAATTTCATGAAACCTTTTAAAGCAAACTCTTTGCAGCTTAATACTGGAGTGTTGTTGGCTCAAACAACTTCTCTTTTCCTCAGAGTCTGGTATTTCTGAGGTAATTTCCTGGCACTCCATCCCTGCATTTTGAAATGTAATATTTAAATCGACTACAATTTATGGTTCTGAAAACTGTTCTTAAAATCCCCGTAACGTATTCCAGACATAGTCAAAGTCACAAGTCTTTCTATGCAAAGGAGTGTATTAATATTGACCTTTCTCCATTTCTAGGCAAATGGAATATATACAATAGCAAAGCTGATTTTACCAAACAAAAAAAGGAATGCTGAAAAAGCTAATTTATTACAGGTAATTCCCTTTTGTATCATTGCACATTGAAAGACACAGAGAAATTTTTATTATTATTAAGGTTTATTCAGTAAAAAAATAATAAAATCTTACTTAAAGGGAAAAAAAACCTCCACCAAAAGAAATCCAGGAAGAATGGCTTGGGAACTAAAAGTTGAATAGTGACTCAGTTTCTAGCATTCTATTCTGATCTACTTTCTTTCTGGCCCCTCATATAGTGTGAAGGAAAGTAAATATTTTTCTTGTGATAATCTTTCCTCTATTTTTTTCAGGTGACCCAGCATCAGATATTCTTTTTACTGCCTTGGTCTTCATTGAAACTCACTGTAAATTTGATACTGTACTAATATCTATTTCTGGAGCATCTTACTGTGGCTGTTAAATAAAATACAGGAAAACATCACAGGAAGTAGGCCAAATGTAAATGTAGGATAAATATAGAGCTAATAAGGGTAGAAGAGCCCTTGGGTTTGCAGGCCAATACTGCCATAAACATGCTGGTTTGAGTCAACTTAGACTAGAACTTATCAAAAGTAATTAACTATCTGGTAGCTCTTCTCCAGCATTTGGAATGGTGTTAATATCTCTCAAAGCTATAGGAAAGTCGTGGTCTGGGTTTCAGGGATGAACACAATTGCTGTTGCTTCAGTTTCCCTTCTGTTGGCAAGTGTGAAGAGTTCCTTAGCACAGGTGAATTCTGCCCCTCTCCTGGTCTTTGTTCTGACATAACCCTAGGCTGACATGGCTACACAATCAAGTATCTCATCAGGCAGATGTGCCATGATAGTGAGGGAAGGCATTGCTACAAAAAAGATTAATTGTAGTGTCATCTTTCTCATTGTAGTTCTTCTAGATGAGGGTTGGGGTGCAGATTCATGCGCCCCAGGTGCCGTACATACCTTTCTTCTGCAATGAGATTTTATAGTGCACTTTAGTTAAGGGTGAGATAAATAAAAATCTTCTTAGAGGATATATGAGACTACAGGGAGTCTAAAAAACTGGAGCATGTGCTTAGCATGTTGCTTCGTACAACTGTAAGGAACTTTATTTGTGCCTACTGAGATTTTTGGATTCCAGCAGAATGTGATAGAAAATAACTCACAAGATACATTAAGCAACTGTAGTTGGGCTAAATGTGAAGCCATGTGAATTAATCATGGACTTAATGATCACATATGAAAACAAAATCCATTTCAGGCAAGCAATAAGAATTAAATTCTTTCATGAAACCTTGCTCAGATTCTCACACTACTATCTGTATTGCCATTGTATTATCCTTATTAACTGCAGCTATTGGAATACCCTTTTTGAATTTCATAGGACTTTTTCTTAGGATTCTCAGTGCCTGTCTTGTTTCTTTACTGCTCCATTGTTTGTGTTTTCAACAATTAACTTTTCATCTTCTTTTTACCATACTACCACAATGATTTTAGTCCACTGTATCTTCAAGGGTTGCAGTGATTTCATTTATTCTGCATATGTACCGTATATAAAAATCTCATCGTGCCTTAACTGAAGCATACCACCAATGTTAAATATTCTCACAATACTACTCTGAGAAAGACAAGTATAATTGCTGTTTAATGTATCGGTTTATCTCATCATTAATTTATTATCATGTCCCTTCACTGATGGGTTTTCTTGAGTAAGATCTATGTATAGTCTCTAAAATGAAAAACTTCCAAGGTAGCATCTACGGCCCAGCCAGTTCGGGTTCCTTTGTACAGCTGAGTTGTGCCTGTGTTTCTCAATGGGATGTTAAGACACTGTAGTACACCATCCTCCTTCTATAATGGAGGAATTTACTTTGGACTAAAAAGAAACATTGTCTGTAAAAGAAATGGCTTGTTTGTAGCATTAACATACATTCTTTTTCTGTAAAATTTCAAGTATGTCACTTTCTTCAGAAGTAGCATTTGGCCTTTATTTTCTTGATTTAATATGTTTTATATATATTGAAAGATTTCTTTCTGATATGGGGATTAGTTCTGCAGTTATTGCTAAGACACTGTTACCATTCTCTAAATAGGGATTATCACACTGGACTGTAGTAATCTTTTAGTCACTGATGCAGTAAAGTAATTCTAAGTTATGTTAAAGGCATTTATTACCAGCACTGTTTCAGATATCAATAGCTTATTTCCCTTTGGCTTACAGTCACCTTTGTTTGGTCAACCATGTATGTGCTGTATTATTAACTCTTGATTAACAGAATTAAAGATGAGTTGTAGTAAAAGTGTACATGTTAACTGCCTGCCAGTGGCTGTTTAAACTATAATAAACTTTCTTTAATGGAGATCATATTGAAACTAAGGTACATTAAGACAGAAACTAAGGTACATAGAGATCCTTTTAAACATGACTAACCCAGTACTTAAAAAAAAAAAAAAAAAAAAGTTGGCCATTCTATCTTTCTTACTTTCCTTTTTTGTCCCTTGTTAGAATTATGGAGTTCTGCACTGCATTTTTCAGAAAACATGTAAGATACTCTTTCTACTGCATCGTTACAAACCCACTGATTACATTTACCTTTTTTCACATTGGAGAAGAGAACAGGTCTCAAATCTTGAGATATCTGCAAATAAAAAGAGATGATAAAGATTTAGATATTCCTCAGCATGTGCTATAGCCTGTCACTCACTTTTTTTTTCATATATATATATAATTTTTTTCCTTAAATGACTCTGCCTACTTTTAAAATACAGGAGGAACTTAATACTATTTTTACTCTCTTCATTATCAAGTTAATAGTGTAATGTATCGAATTATTTAAGTACAAAGTTTACCGATGTGTAAAGTCAAGGGGAATCCTTGATGTTTATCAGTGACTTTTCCATTTTTGTATAAATTTGTCATTAATTTAAATATTTTTCTTGCTGTAGTGTTATGCATTCAGAGCCCTGAGATTTCTCTTCAGTATGGAAAGAAACCGACATATCTTTAAAAGGTATGTTAACAAAATATTTTGTGAAACTCTTTTAGGATAGCTTTCAAAAGTCATCCCTCCAATCAGAAAAATGTGGTTTTTAAATGTAACTTATTTTCAAGCAGAAGAAATAGTAATAGCGGGCAGCTTCTCTCCTGTCGACGGCTCCAGACAGCCATTCCTGCATTGCATGAGTGTCAGCCGACAAGATTTATATACCAGGTGTGGGGAATTCTACTGTGTGCTTGCCAGAGAAGCTAGCTCTGGAAGTCTCCTTCCTTGCTCATGAATCAGCATTTTAAATATGTTGAAGACAGATTTAATACTGTTGGAGATAAACCATACTTTTGTCCTGAAGATTAGCAGTTGCAAGTTACAGCCCTGGATAGTAACAAGGAACTGAGAGCAGTACATTTTTCCTGAGCTCTCCACTCTTTCACGTGTGAGTGACATTGCATCAAGCTGGTTTACTTAGGGGTGTTGCTGAAAGGTTTGGATCAATAAGGAGAAAATGTCTTTCATCAATTACCCATTTTTACTAGTCATGTGACAGTTTCACCAGGTTGGCTACAAAGGCCATGTAAAACTTGACAGTTCAATTTGTGGGATTAGGATAGTAATCATACTGCCTAGGAGGTCAGTAGTGTTCCTGTATGATTTTATTCTGTATTGTAAATTACTAGAATTCTAAATATAACTTTTGTGTTACTTTTACTTTTAAAAAGTGGATTTTGTACTGAAAGGGCCCTAGTTTGGAACGAATGTTCAAAGTTGGTATCAAGTTTTGAAAATGATAAATCTGTATTAATTTGCCATCTTTTTGTATTTTTCCAAATGCCTTCATCTTCTATATTTGTACTTCTGCCAGAACTTTAAAAAGAAGCAAACCTTCAGTTAAACTTCTCAGTAATCAGATATTACCTACTACCTGTTAGCTTTTGCTTTTCTCAGTCCTTTTCATCTTTTAGAGTAGACTTCTTGGAGAAAAATTCTAAGATGGGTGGCATGATTCTTTAAACACAGACAAATGTTAACCTTATCACTTAATGCATTACAAGAAGGAACTCAGATAAAGTGACAACAAGCATAATATGGAGTACTATAAGAAAAAATAAGGAAAATTACTGGAAATTCAGGGGGTGCATTGACTTTTAAAGAGGCTTATACTGCTTTGGAGAACTGGCATTTATATTAATACCCAACCATTGGAGGTTGAAATCTGACTTTTGAAAGGTCCTTTTACTCCTATGTGTGTAATGTTAGAGGGTTAACATCTGAATAGATTGGTAAAAATAAGTGTATTATTAAGAAGGTTCTAAAGTTAGTTGTAACAATAAACATTGAAAACTCTCTGCTGTACATTAATAACTACTGTGCATGCTCTTTCTAAAATATATCAAAATCTAAACCTTTGTAGACTTTTCCCTACTGACTTGTTTGAAATCTTCATTGATATTGGACATTATGTGCGCGATATCAGGGCTTATGAAGTGTTGGTATCAAAGCTGAATTTATTGAAGGTAAGTAAGAAGCATCATAGCTTTAAGAAGTGGTATTCTTTGCATTTTATTAGTACAAAAAAAGGCATGAAATATTTTATATTTATTTATTTGTCATTATCCATATAACCAGGAGGATGAGCTGAAGCAAATTGCTGAGAGCATTGAGAACGTGAATCAGAATAAGGCACCTACAAAACATATAGGCAATTATGCAATTTTAGAGCACCTTGGTAGTGGAGCTTTTGGAAGAGTGTATAAGGTAAATTTCCATTTTGGTATTAATTTACAGGTTTGAAGGGAGTCTTCATGAAGAGGGTCTAATACCACTTTTTGGACCTACTGTCAGTTGAATTTCAGTAGGAGAATGCAGGTGCAAAAAGGCATTTATGGACCTGGGCTTGTTAGCATTTACTGGGATTTTGTTTATTCCCCTTTTTGTTTATAAGCTTGATGTGCGTATGTCTTAGGTTTCCTACTTCTACTTTCCTTTAATTCCTTTCAACAAACAGCATTTCTGTCTATTGCAAAGGCTAAAAAAATCCATGTAAAACCACCAGCATTCAAGCATGTGTAATCTGAAAAGCAGCACCGGGCACAGATAATGTTACTTCAAACACTGTGGCAAGGTGAGCACTGTACTGCTGACCTGTGTTATGGGGCTCCAGTTCTTTTGGCTAATTGCGTAATATACAGAAAAGGTATGACTGTAGCTTTTGTGAGACAGCTTTGGATTCTGATAACTAATCTGGTAGCCAAAATAATATCCTTTCTACCCCTATCTTATATTAATTTTACAAGGATTTTATTGATTTCATAGGTTAGAAAACATAATGGACAAAATCTCCTAGCAATGAAAGAAGTCAATTTACACAACCCAGCATTTGGAAAGAAGAAAAAAGACAGAAACAGCAGTGTAAAGAACATTGTCTCTGAATTAACCATCATCAAAGAGCAGGTATTCTCATGGACTCTAGTTTCATGTGTGAGCATTCTGCTGTTACCATTATTAACTGTGAGTTCTCATATGGAAAGGAAAAGGACCTGGGGGTGGTGGTTGACAGCCAGCTGAATATGAACTGGCTGTGTGCCCTGGTGCCCAAGAAGGCCAATAGCATCCTGGCCTATATCAGGAAAGGAGTGGTGAGTAGGCTAGGGAAGTAATTGTCTCCCAGAACTCTGCACTGGTGGGGCTGTACCTCAAGTACTGTGTCCAGTTTTGGGCCCCTTGCTACAAGAAAGACATTGAGATGCTGGAGCAGGTCCAGAGAAGGGCAATGAAGCTGGTGAGGGGTCTGGAGGGGGCTCTTATGAGGAATAGCTGAGGGAACTGGGGATGTTTAGCCTGAAGAAAAAGAGGGTGAATGGAGACCTTATCGCTCTCTACAACTACCTGAAAGGAGGTTGTGGCAAGGTGGGGGTCAGTCTCTTTTTCCCAGTAACCAAGTGATAGCACAAGAGGAAATGGCCTCAATGGCCAGGGGAGGTTTAGATTGGATATTAGGAAGAATTTCTTCACTGAAAAGGCTGTTGAACATTGGAACAGGCTGCCCAGGGAAGTGATTGAGTCCCCAACCCTGGAGGTAATTAAAAGATGTGTAGATGTGATGCTAAGGGACGTGGTTTAGTGGTGAACTTGGTGGTGTTAGGTTTATAGTTGGACTCAATGATCTTAAGAGCCTTTTCCAACATAAACAGTTGTATGATTGTATAGAGCAGAGCTTCCATCTGCTGTTAGAGTTTTTGTCTTACCAGTGAAATATTGGCCCCTTTTACCTGAATGCTGTCAATATTGAAAACCTTCTTACTTGCAGCAGTGCTTGTTATTAAAGATTCTTACTTTCTGTGTTGGAAGTATTTGAACTTTTTTCAGAGATTATGTAAATTAAGACTGTGACAGGAAGCTGACGAGGCTCTCTACCACTTAATGAATTCTTTGATTTAAAATACAGTGAGAAGATAGTCTTCCTTGTAACTGAAAATTAAATAACTGGACTGATCACTAGTGTTCTTAGGCTAAGAAAGCCAATACTTTGACGCAGGTGTAATTGCCTGTCTTCAAACTTCATTTACTCTCTTTCAGTTACTAAAGGGAGAGTGGACAGAATCATGCTGTGCTTTCCTCTTGATTGCTCTAGTAATGTGCAACACTTCTCTGTGTTTGGAGTAGCAGTGAAGGTCTACTGGACTGCAGTTTGTGGAATCCTTCCTTCCAACATGTAGCTAAACATTCTAAATACTGTGCCATCAGTTTAACTGTTCTAAACATCTACATTTCCTTCCCCATTGTAGCTTTATCATCCAAATGTTGTACGATATTATAGAACCTTCTTGGAAAGTAAGTATATGTGCAGAGAATTACCACATTGTACATAATGAAGAAATAGAAATATATAATAAAACCACTTAGAGCTAGGAAGAAACATGTAATATTTGAGCAATAAATAGTAATATTTTCATCAAGAACTGCTACAGTTCAGACAGGCTTATATTCCTTTAAAATGGAAGCAAAAAAATATTTATATTTGTTTATCAGTAAAACTAGATGTGATGTAAACATGTAGAAAACATTATTCTCATCCTATACAGATAAAGATCAAAAATTTACAACTGGAGTGCTAAGTAGGGAGTAAAGCTATAGTGACTAGTAGAAAGAATGATATAGATTACTCAGCCATATTGTATTAACTTGCTTTTTTTTATAGATAGCTGCATACACCTGCCTGCTGACTGATTATAAGGCAGTGAATTCTTTATACTTCCTGTGATATAAATTAAGGAAAAAACAGAATAACAAGGAATGGAACTATAATTAAAATGAACTTGGCTGTGCAAATAAGTTTTTAAAAACTAAAAAACCAAGTTTTTTAAAAAAATATTTGTTGACTTCAAATACTGTATTTTCAAGTGCCTTCTGTATAAATTTAATGTTCTAGTAACTCTTTCATGTAGATGAGAGATTGTACATAGTCATGGAGCTCATAGAGGGAGTGCCATTGGGAGAACACTTTCATTCTTTGAAGGAAAAGCGACAACGTTTTACAGAAGAAAGAATATGGCATATATTTATCCAAGTAAGGACCTCAAATTTTTTTGTTACCAGGATTTTCCTGCATGTAATTAATTAGCACCATTTATGTCTGTTAGGCTAATAAATGACAAAGTAATGCTTATTATATCAGGCACTAGTACCAAATATGTATTTAATTTTATGTGTCTTTATGTAGGTTGTAGTTAAGAATCTTTGTAAGGCTCTTTCTGTTGGTTTTGAAGCTTTGTCTAGCTCTTCGTTATTTGCATAAAGAGAAGAGGATTGTTCATCGAGATCTCACACCGAACAACGTCATGCTGGGGGATAAAGACAAAGTTACAATTAGTAAGTAGAACTACTTTACTTGAAGAGAATTTCCCATGATGTATGAGAGAATTTCTTTACTGAAATTCTCAGAAGGTTTGAGGTTCCCGGGCACTGGTTGCCATATTGAGAAGCTAGTGAATTACTACATTTGTAAAATGTAGTAAAATAATTGCTAGTGCAGATTTTGTGATCATTGTCTCTAGGTGTCATCAGCCATGACTATATTTATTGCAGCTGTTTGTTAGATATGGAAGACATGATTTAGCCCTAAAAATGTAAACTATTGTTACGCTTCAAGGCCTATTTTTATTTAAATTAGCATCAGGAAGAATATAGAGATAACCAGATTAGATAACAAGTACTCATAACCAAATTATAACAGCTATCTGTTCTATTCTAGTTCTACCATGCAATTGTTTAGTATCCAACAGTTGTTCCCAGTAATTGGTTGCAGTGAGGCGCTATTTGTCTAATGCTGTAGTAGTGAATATTCTTGACGTATGCTTCTGAAGTCTCCCAGTTTTGAGGAAGGAGCCTAGGTGGGTTTCAGGATAGACTTTGAAAGCATTGTATATGTGTGAACAGTTCAAAGTATGGCCCAGTTTTACTCTTTGATTGAATTAATACAACCTGGTACATACAGCAAGACATACAGGCAATTCAGATTTAAAGTTCTCAAAGAACTACTGCATGCTTTCTTACTGCTCAGGACACAGAACTAAATAAACAAGTTGAGTATTGCAGAACTATCATGAGAAGTTTTTAGTCAAAAATCAATTTTTCTTCTTTAAAAATGACAGAGAAGTGTACACATATGTACACATCCAACCACAAAACACTCAGCTATAATAGACAAATATATTTAGCAACTGTTGTTTTATAGTAAATATTTATACCTGATGATGTACATACTTAAATACTGTGTGTGCAAAAAAAATTCTGATTCTTCTTAATGATACAATTTTTAAAGAAGATTATTTACTTCATTTATCCCTGAGTGATGAAAATATTCAGAATATTATTTTAAAGTATAGTTTATAGTTGAATTTTATATCAACATGTTGCCTCTGAGGGGCACTCTTGTCTTGATTTAACACCTTTGCTTTATCTCTGGTCCAATCTAGATCTAAAGAAATGTAAATGTACTTTCAAATGTAGGCTCAAAATTGCCATTTAAATGCATTTATGTTTCTGTCAAAGATTTACAGGAGTTGAGGAAGACTGGAAGAACTGAAACTTATTTTGACCATTTTTACAGTGGTTGGGTTGAAACTATTGCAATATTTAAACAATATTTAGTACTTTCGTTAGTACCAGTGTACATTGAATTTTCAGAGGGAACTGGAGACCTTTTATCTGTTGCTTCTGAATTTTACTGACCCTTGTTTTACAACCTTAATGAAATTCGAAATAATTTACTTACTTTCCAAAGACAATAAATATGTACTATATGGGTGCATGCTGTGGTATTACACCTAACTCACACAGTCCATGTATTCCGCATTCTTCATAATTATATCTTACAATATTTGTGGATAAGTGTACTATACATTTGAGAATTTCAAGTGGTTCAAGATGAAAGTTAATGCAAAACGTCAGATGAAGGTGGAGGCATATGCTCAAATACTGAGAAATTTTAAATCTGCTTCTGCAGTGAATTTAACCTGTCAGCTTTTATAATGGAGAAGGTTTGCTCTAAGATCTACTCAGAACTGTAGTTCTGTGTTTACAAGCTACGTAGTCATCCTTAAGAGAGAGACTTCCAGTTTCTGGAGGTTTTCAAATCTCAAAACTGTCCAAACTTGTCTCAATCTAACTAGAGTATTATTCCTGTGGACTACCTGTGAAGCACTGTTGTGCAGCTAGGTAATTAAGATACGGTCTCCAGCGGTCCAGATAATTTTGCTTCATAAAAGAATCTTGTGTATCTTACAATGCTGCTCTTTTTTCTTTTCCTTAATCGGCCCTTCTGGAAATAGTAACTCTTTTCACTATGAAAATGTGCAATCATAACAAATGCAGCGTATTTTTCTGTAACTAACGTTAATGACAAATATATTGTCTTTAGAGAGATGTCAGACTCTCATGGTAGATTTTGATTAAAAAAAAAAAAAGGAAAAAGGAAAAAGAAGAAAGTGAGCAATACACTGGAGCAAAGTGCTTTTATAGGCTAAGACTTTCATTCTGTACTATGCATGGCTATGTAGCACCCCCAACCCACATGTGGCCCGTGTAGAGCTATTCTAGCAGGAATTGGTAGGTAGGGACCTATAGTGAAAGGTCAGGAGGTGCTTAACTCTAATGTGAAAATTATAGAACTTCCTTTGCATTTCCCATGACATCTTTTACACATGAATTAAATCTGGATTATCCCAATATTTCTCATGCTCTTGTAAGTCATGTGTTGTTCCAAATGGAAACAGACATTTACAATCTGATCCTAGTCAGGCTAGTGGTGATACAAGATCTCTGTTTCTGACTGTAGAGAACTTCAAACATGCTGTTGTTATGTAGTCTCTGGAACTGCCCACCCTACTCGTGTTCTGCTTCTGACATAAATTGGTTTGAAAGGGGGCTATAACTACTATCTCTTATGTTGGTATAGCATTTAACCACAATTGGTAGACCTACAAATGCTACAAAAATATAAATATTAAATCATGCTAACCTGCAATTTCATAAAACATCTCATTCTAAAGTGGTACTGAAATTGTGTATCTCTGAGCAGGTTGAATGCCTGATTTTATAATTTCTGACACAAACAAAAAAAGCATTTTAGGCACAGCCTGAATGAAAGTTGTTTTGTATAAGGCTTTAGAAATTAATTGGACCAATATCATGTGAGGGTCTCAGTTTATATTCAACTTTTATATAAAACCCTTTATATAAAACATTGAGAAGTTACAGTTTTCTGAAATGAAATTGTGTATCTGCTTTTATTGCAGCTATATTTTACTGCAGCTGCATTTTGTTTCTAGCACAGCATATTTCTGTCTAGAGCTCCACAGCCGCATCTGTAGGATGCAGCATTTGTAGGACAAACCAGACGACTGTAAATCAGCACTTTTCCTCGGTGTGGTTTAGTTGCAGCGAGGTTTAAATCTTCATGGTCAAAGAGGGCTGTGTGGAATCATTGTGACACCTTTCTTATCTGATATCAAGAAGATTTGTGAAGGGTTCCATACATTCTTTTGGGTGTTGTGTACTAAACATGAAACAGAGCACATGATATAATAGCAGCAGAAAGAATCTGTGTAGAAACCTAGGATTATTAGCAGAATACTAGTTTTGAGTCAACTCACCTGTGTGAAATACTTCTATTCTTAGCAGGCAGCTATGAGGTGTCAGAATGGTGAAGTGAATGAGAGTTGATAAGTGCAAATAGTTGCTGCATACTGGAAGAAAGCCAATTAATTTTCTAATTCAGAATACTTGCTTGTTGAGTGCACTACTGGCTCTTGATTCTGTGCTATGCACAGAGAAGCAGTGGACACAAGGTAAAGTGGATCTAACTAGTGTCTGTTTTGTGTTAGTCACTACCAGTAGTCACTCCGAGTTAGTCACTCGGATCACTGCTAGGTATTTGCAGATTATATGGTTTCATTATCAGAATCACTACCCTTCGTACTAAGATTCAAGGAAATGCTTAATTTTCAGAGCTTCCATAAGAGACTTGTTTATGTCCACAGTGTTCCACTTGTTTATGTCCATAAATTAAGCCAAGCATTCTGGACACTATTGGTGGTTTAATAGCACAATTGCATCTCTCTCTACAAATCTCAGTGGTAGATGTGGACCAATGTTAATGTTCTTAGTGCAGAAGATACAAGCTTCACGCACCTGACAGAGAGTAGACTGAGATTATGAAGCACTGACATTAGAACACAGAGAAAAGAACGATAGAATAGCTAGAAGGTGTATTTGGGAATGATGACACATTAATTCTATTCCCATTCTACTGATGGAAAAGAGTAGAATAAGTAAGTACTACTGTTGATTAAATTGCAAATTAACTTGATTTTAGGATATGCTTTTATATAAAATAAAATTAAAGTTCTATTTTTATCTTCCCAGTCACAATAACTCAGTAAGTTGCTGAGAAACTTTCTTGATTATAGTTGCAAACTTGCTGAAGAGAAGTGATTTTGTCTCATCCTGAGCCTTTCAGTGCAGAATAAACTGTTCAACAGGGACCCAGTGAAAATATGACCTGAGTAGGTCTGAAGTTCACATCTGGTGAATTTGATACACCATTCACCCTCTGATTTTTGCTCTGCTTTTGGTCTTTGTGGGCATATTTGATTTTAGGGAAAATTAATGCTGTTTGCAAATAGAGTCCAAAAGTAAGGCAACAAATGTGCAAATATGGTAGCAGTGGTGTTAAGATATAGTATCTGGAAAATTTTCCTCTTATTTTTACTGTAGAAGGTCAATCTACCTATTAGGTGAAATCTTTGATAAAGAAAATGGCAAGTGAAAAATCAGCTGTCAATCAAAAGAGAAAAATAGCATTATAAGTACCTAAAATGCTAATTTTAAAGAGATTACTAAGATTTAGAAAGTTTTTGTAATTCAGCTGTTATGAAAGTTGAAGAGGTCATTCTGTTGGAGGTTAAGATACTAGTTAAGTCAGCCTCCATGCTTTTTCATAGTTCTCTCTTCCCTGGCATGTTAATCTTCTCTACAACAGTTTTACCTCAGTATCACTTACTCTGCTACCCTAAACACAGTGTAAACAAGTGAAGAAGGTTGTTTCAGAATCTAAAGGATTATGACTGCATCATTTTGTGGTAAATCCTATTTGAGGACTGTTTTGCATGGTTGTTTAACTATTTTTAATGGATTTTTTTAGTTGTCTAGGTTCCTGATATACAAAGGAAAAAACCCTCAAGGCTTAATTTTTACAATCACAGTACAAAATCTCATCAATGGTGAAAGTTTGTTAGTTTTTTTATTGTCTTGGAATGGACTTAAAAATAATCTTGACCTTCAATGAGGGATGCCAAGTTTCCAAGCACTAGAGGAATAAACTGTAAAGAATTTACACCAAAGCTTGCACAGCAGGCAAAGCACCAAGAACTGTTACCATGGAAATCTTATTCTAGAGAACTTGTTTGCTAGATTGGTGTATCTACTATTCCCCTCCACTTGCGAACTCTCACGTATTAGGATGGTACAATAAGTTGTAGTGCCTGTGTACAGGCACTACACTGTGTGGATGTAATTCCTGTGAACCTGAAAAAGTATAATGAAAACCAGAAAAAGTATAATTTTTTTAAATTACATGTTCAGATGAAAACAACCATTTAAACAGTTTGCTTTTTTGTGTGAGAATGAATGATGCAGGGAAATATTAAGAAGCTGTACATTTTATATTTCATTGTGAAATTGGTGAGATTTGTGATCAGATATATTTGCATTCACACACATAGGTATGAACTGGTTAGATCTAGCTTCTGAGGAAGGGGGCCATTCCTCACATAATGCTATGAGTTAATGCTTGGTGTACCACTGAATTAATTGACTGTAGTAAGTTGAATGTTTCAGTAGGATTTTGAATTTCAGATGTGACCAATAAGATCATAACATAAGAATCACTATATTAGATCAAAGATTTGTGTAGGTCTCTCTCTGACCTAAAAGCTGACACTTGGGTAAAAGTTCATAAGAAGTTGAGTGAGTATTGAGTTATCTTTCTCTTGCAATTCTGTTCCAGTTTCAAAAAGGCATACTACTATGGTATGAAGTTCTTTCAGGGAATTGCTAAATTTTAATTGTCACAATGGGTGCTCGTTAATCAAGCCTCAATTCACAGCTGAAAGAATACCAGTTAATAGGGGTCAACTTTATATTTGGTCATATCTTCATTTAACAGTATGGGAGGCAAGCCTCTTGCAGTTCTCAAAAATTAATTTATTTGTTAGTTATGGTAGCAAATTTTTGCCAAATAGATTTGTCAACGTTTTTTACCAAATAAAGAATCCTGGAGTATAAAAAGAGTAGACTAATTTATAAGCTGCAGGCAGATGCCTAAATAAATTAAAAGAAGCAATTTCACTAGTTCGATGCAGTCCAACATTTGCTAGTTCCTTTTCATTCAATTCTGAATTATGGATTTAAAAAAAGCTTAGACAAAGCATTTATTTTTAATGTAAAGCTGATTGTCCTGTGCGTTACATTCCTTAGCTCTAGCAGAACCGGTTCTATTTGGGACCTTCTTGCTGGTGTCAAGACAGTTTAACAGAATTTCGAAAAAGTTTTATTCCGTTTCTGAGGACCCAAGCCTTAAAGGAAGAGAATATATCCTTTATATTTTATCCTTTGCTTTCTTTTTTTCCAGATAATCACTAATGTATTAAAATAGATTACTTCAAAAACCAAGGTGTCCTTGGTTCTTGGTTCTCCAAGAGCTCTCCTCTTTCCTTTCCTAAGTCTTTCAAGCACCAGGAACGGAATTTATTAATTGATGTAATGTCTTAATATTCTATGAAGAAAGAGAATTATGTGAAGAATTCCAAAGGAAGGAATTTAGAATTATTCACCCCAATTAATTCAGGGAAATGTCAACATTGCAAAAACCTCTAGTCCTTCTGGGATTATTATTCCCTGGAGTGAACTGCTTGAGGATTGTCTTAACTCATGAGCAAAGGGAAGGCTTCTCAGTAATCCTGATAATTTAGCATTATTTCTAGTTATATTTTCCAAGCATTTCAGAGCTAGTCCATCTTTGAACATTTTCTTCAAATTAAAATGATCTTTGGGCTGGGTACCTAGATTTGGCTTTGTTATCAAAGACCCTTTTTGAATAAGAGACCTACTCCTTTTCAGACCTTGGAGGCTGGCACTGAGCAAGAGCCAACAGCAACTATTTTTTTATTACCTGTGTTTCTTCTGATCCACAGCTTTTCTTTCATGAGTAGAAACATTTTTAACTAAAATGTCTATGAATTATCTTATTGTAAAACCAATTGGAACAGAAATGCTATGGGCTTTGTCAAAGTAGAACAGGAACCTTAAAATATTTTAAACAATACTATTTACCGCTGAAATTTTCCCAGTTCTGAAATAGTATTACAATCCAAAATTTGTTAACAGACCTTCATGCAAGCCAGGATACTCATGGCCATCTTGACCACCTGGGTACGCTGCCAGCTCATGTTCAGCCAGCTGTCGATCAATAACCCTGGTCCTTTACCACCAGGCAGCTCTCCAGCCACACTTCCTCAAGCCTATAGTGTTGCATCAGGTTGTTGTGACTCAAGTGCAGGACTCAGCATTTTGCCTTGTTGCACCTCAGACAGTTGGAATTGGACTAGCCTGCCCATATCTCTCTGTAGGGCCTTCTTACCCTCAAGCAGATCAACGCGCCTGCCCAACTCAGTTTCAACTGCAAAGGTGCACTCAATCCTTGACCTGAAAGGAGGCTGTAGCAAGTTGTTGGTCTCTTCTCCCAAGTAAGAAGTGGTAGGGCAAGAGGAAACAGCCTCAAGTTGCATCAGTGGACATTTAGATTGGATATTAGGAAGAATTTCTTCACTGAAAGGATTGCCAAGCATTGGAACAGGCAGCCCAGGGAAGTGGTTGACTCCCCAACCCTGGAGGTATTTAAAAGATGTGTAGATGTGGTGCTAAGGGACATGGTTTAGTGGTGAACTTGGTGGTGTTAGGTTTATAGTTGGACTCAATGATCTTAAGAGTCTTTTCCAACCTAAACAATTTTATGGCTCTATGATTTTCTCTTGTTCTCTGTGCTTGGATTTAATAAAGTGCAGTATATCTTAGCTGCATAGAGGCAGCAGTAGAGTATTGAATTGAAAAAATAAATTTGAACTTTTTCCATGGAAGTTAGATTGAAAATATCATCTCTAAAGACTGTGTATGACAATTTTGTGAAAAACTACCTGATAATTACATAGATGACACTTATATTAACATAATTGCATGATCATCTAAATCTACAACTTTTGTCACAAGGTAAGACTAGCATTCACCGTTATTTCTTACCAAATACAATCTTCAATCATGAACTATTCAGATACTAGATCCCCCCTCATTCTTCTTTGAAATTGAATTTCTGAGAAAGTCTGCCCTTACTAGCTATCATCTTTTGAAGGAAAACAAAATAATTAGTAACTTCATTACCTTATTTTTTCCATTAATTTGGGCATTAGATCACTGCTTATTAGATACTTACCATTGTCATGCAGTTTATTGGAATATATATTAATAGAAACCTGAAACTGGTCATGTAGTTTGAATTGAAAGCATCATGTTTATAACATTTTTAAAGCTGGTGGGCCTGATTCAAAGAGAAGTTGATTAGTGTGGAGATAGGAAGATGGATAGGAAGTCCAGTGCTGCAGAATGCAAAAGAAAAATAAAATCCCAAGCCTCCCTTCTACTCTACCCCAACTCTTCAGCTTTTTGAACCAGCACTGATTATCATGCAAGGAGGGTAGTTATTGACATGTGAATCTCTCTTTCTTTATCGTAGCTGACTTTGGGCTTGCAAAGCAAAAGCAAGAAAACTGCAAACTTGCATCAGTGGTGGGAACCATTCTGTACTCATGGTAAGTACTCCTGCATACCACATTCAGCCCAGTGACATCAGTCTTCAAGGTTACTTTTCTGGAGCAGACAGGCAAGTTACAGTGATATAAGAAACAAGGTGCAAGTTACCCACCCACAGCTACTCTGCAACAGCTGGTTTCCTGCCTATTTTGCTGTGGCCTGTTTTGGCATGTGGTGGTTACTGTGGGTTAAGTTGGTGCAAAAATGAAGTAACTGCAGTTGTGTAGTATCTTAATTATCTATCTGTATCCTTATAGATAAAGAAATGTGTTTTCAAGTTATAAAAATATACAGTTAAACAATATAAATTTTTTAATGGCTTTCAATGTAATTGTTGCTTCAATGTTCAGTTACGTGTATCTGTCGACAACTTACCTCTGAAAGTTATTTGAAATTGGTGCTAGTGGATTTGGTTTGGATTTTGATAGGCATTTGGTTTTAAACATTAAAGTATTTTCTGAATTTTGAAATTTTCAGTGGTGGAAAATCATGACACACATTGTTTGCAATTTAAGCTTAGTAAACTCATAAATGACTGCTCTAAAATTTTATCTTAGACAATATAGTACTCAGTCTACTGAATGAGCTGCAGTTTTCTTTGCCACCCCGTTTGTGAGCACGCTAAAGTGATATTGCATTAAATTGTGGTACCAATATGGCTGCCTAAATCTCTAGATTACTATTGATTTGTGTTTTGTTTTCTCAAGATCATGGAATAGAGAGCATTTCCTATCCAAAAGGTTCCCCTCAATATGTAAACGTGTATATGTATAAATAACAAACATGCCTGTTAATTGAGGTTACGGTTTTGGGAACAAAAGAGGGCAAAACTAATGTGGATAAAAATGTTAATTATGGAAAACACAAGCTCAGTATTAGTCTGAGAGCACTTGATGTATTCTGGGCCTGCCACTTAAGATGAGCTTTTTTGTTGATTGAAATGTCACATCAGAAATCAATTAAGGAATCGTTATCTATGCCACAGTTCTGGATCTCAGCATTTGCAATATTATTGGTTAAGCTTTGCCTACCCTAACTACTGCTGTGTTAAGGAAATATGTTTACATTATGTTCTGCTGAAGCCTTGCAGATGGAAATATTCCTCATTCCTGCATGGGCTTGTTCCGGCTTCTTTGCAAAACCTTTTTACTTACAGCTGCTGTTTGCTCTCTTCAGCGTCACAGTGTTGGTTCTACTCAGTGTCCAACTTTCTAAATTCAGAAGTTGGTCTTCTCTTAGGGGCTTTCTGATGCATTTAGTCCCACTACTATAAATTGCCAATTCTACTTCCTGTAAATAAAGTGAAGTTTATTTGGCATAGAGAATAGAAAAAGAAAATGAATAACACATAAACAAGCTAAGAATGTTGCACAGCAGGCAGACTGATAGTGTTTCCTGTTTTCATCAAAACATTTAATTTACAAAATACTTGCCAATAAGTTGAAAAACCTGACAGAACATTATATCCTATAAACTGGAAGTGGTTTCCTCCTGAATTTCTTCTAAGACAACTGCACTGACTGTGGCACTGACAGTATCTTTCTCAGAAGGCATTTTTGATGTCAGGCATATTCTGTCTTCTTTTCTGCTGTGGTGACCACATGTGATAGCTATACACCTGCCAGAATGCTAGGCCTGCATGCTTGCAGTATTAAAGTAATTAAAGGCTCCAAGCTACTGAGGGAGCGACTGGTGGCTGTTCTGAATGAAGAGAGTCAAGAACTCAGACATTGAGCAGTTGAGTATAATTCACGTTGCCACTTTTGAAATTGTTACTTGTAATTTCCTAGTGCCAGAATGATAATGATTGACACAGTCCCTAAAATTGCTAAATCCTAAAATGGCTTCAATAGCGACTCCACGTCGTGTGTTAAATATTCAAGTCTCATAGCTTTAAGACTAACGCTTATACTGCTGCTTAGTGAGCAAAAGTAAGGTGACTGCAAGGATGCCTTAACTGATTCTCCGAGTAATTCTGAAGAAGCAGTCTGAGTGATGCACAATCTGTGACTGATAGTTTGGATAGTTCAGTGTAGAAGAATTTGGTGTAGCTAATTATGTGATATCTTTTTCAGCTCCTCTGAAATAATTATGTTGTCTTGTTCAGTTATAACTGGGCAGAGAAGTGCTGATGAGAAGTTATTGTGCTCTTTTACACAACAGTTAGGGTCTGAGAAGTGTAAAGTTCCAGACCATGCCCCAGAAGCCCTCAGGGTCACTGAGTTGGGATTTTCTTATCCTATCTGCATTCATTTCTTCTTTTTTTTTTTTTCCCTGTTAGATTCTGACACCGATGTTTTTGAGTCTTTTCATATTTTGTAGGAAATTTTTGAGCATAGTGATTTTTTTTAAACACTATTAACACATTTTAAAAAAAAAAGTTTACATATAACACATTATTAATAATCTTATAGCCTGTCTTCATACACGGAAGTTCACACTGGAGGTAGGACTTTGGCAATTCTTTCTCTACCTCTTTGACTAGTTATTTGGATGCAGGCTTGAGGATAAAATGTTACAGTCTCTCAGTAAGTGGTCTTTCGGGACATGACTTGTCAGTTCTACTCCACAGGCAAAATCATGGAAGCAGTGATCCTTGCCTGTCCACAGTCAGAAAAGAGAGGAAGGATACAGTACTGATGTCTTTGTATTTAAAATGTATGCTTGAGTAATATTTAAAACGATGGGCTAAAGCATTAAAGTCTTTGCAATGTCATAATAATTTAAGAATGTTCAAAAGGCTTTGCTAACAGCTGAATGTACTGGATCCCACCTTCAAGATACTTGACTAGTACCATGTGTGACTGGGTTTCTGATATGGAAACCTGTTCACAAGGCATGAGGTGAACTAATTGAGTATTTCAACACAGGTCATGAAGCAGAAGTCAGAACCTATTACTTAACCCATGCTTGGACTAGATTATTTTATTGTTGTTGTTT
>VZTM01018608.1:7258-24868 GCA_013400555.1 Jacana jacana
AAAAAGGCAAAAAAAGCAGTTGGTCGACAGCTTGGAAAGTGAGCAAATAGAGATACACACAGACTGGAAAGCATTCAATTGCTGAATCTCACTCTACACTTTCAGTTTATCCTAGAAGTGGGCAGATTTTATCTGGGCCCATTCATATTTTGCCCTGTGTTCTGTATTTCCACTAGTAGGTGATTGCTTCCACTTTTTGCCATCCCCAGTTCCAGAATACACAACCCATTGCCCTCCCCCCATCCCACCAGCTTCCTACAGAGCATTATCAGGCTCTCACACCTGAGTGAGCTACTGAAACACAAAAGGTATTAAAGACATCTGATACTGAAACAGATTTCTCTTTCACCATTTAGAGTTCATTTAATCCCCCAGAGTCTCAAGTACAGGAAACCATCTACGTGAGGGTCTCTAGTCACCTTAATTCCTGTATTTCAACAAAAAAAGAATGATGTATATAACTTGCTCCCTGTTTGAACATAAGGTAAGCAAACCCTTGGCTAAACATGATTCTTCTCCAAAATACCTTGATTTTCCTCACAAGTCTCTTTATAAACAATAGCAGTACTTCCAAAAAACTCACTGCTAACAATCCTCTACCCTGCATAAATACTCCACAGGAATACCAACTGCCCCAGTTTACTACTGTCTTCTGCATCTATTCTTTGATGCTTCACTGCCAAAGTGCTTCAACATTCAGATTGAGAAGGAACACGTTTGAAGATCTGCCAGTATGGACACCAGCACCCAAGCTATTTCCCCAAGTTAAAAATCTGTTCAGTAACATTCTACATCACTTGCCAGAAAACTCAGCAAAAACATGCTTAAACACTACAAACCAGACTTTTTAACTGCAGGGATTAACATTTTGATAAATTATCTGTGGAGTTCCATGTTTTGAGCACAGAATACACCAAATGGGCATCCGGATTTTTTATTTGACCACATGCTTCAACCAACACCTTCCTCCATCCTCTTTAAGAAATCACTTGTACTCCAAAACCAAGACTGCACTGCATAAGCAAGTCATTTTCCCTTCCTGATGCCTATAAGAGGAGGGAGCAGTACACGGAACACCTTTAACCTGTCACAAGTCATCCCCAACTCTGACGGTGAGCTTGTGCTTGCTCTTTTAAGAATATACGTTGAGGGACCCACAGAGGAACCTGCCAAGAAGAGTAGGAGCTCTGCACACTAAAACTATTCATCCACAGCAGCAACAAGCTCTCATCCTCCAGCAGTCCACTACTGTCCCTAAAAGATGAAATTTAATAGGCAACCTTACTGAAAATCCACAAAAGAACCATGATTCTTCAGGGTTGGAATATTATTTAAGAAATCAACAGTACCCTAATTAACAGTGGAGTTGAATGATTCTAGTGCAGAACATGAATTCAGTGTCAGAATATTAGAAATCTGTTTAATTACAGTCTGCAAAATGGAAACATCTCCGAACAGTATAGCTCTGTTCCCATAGGTTATTTAAACCTGTAAATCCCTTCTTTGCTACTAGGAGTCAAACTGAAGGAAGGCATACAAAAGACTTGGTTCTTAGGATAACTTCCCAAAGAACAGAATTTAATTGTTTTAATTTATCTTCAATTTCTGAAGATGAAAATAACTCATATTTATCATGATCATAGAACAGTGAAGTCTCTTGGTCTTCAGAACATAAAACCATTGGGGTTTTTTTTCAGTAAATAATACAATCACTGACAGTTGTTGTTGTTCAATAACAAAGTGGCTGTGCTTTGCTTAAACAGATTAAAAAAGGAAGTATGGTTGTCCAAACTAAAGCTAATCAGCCAGGTTTTCAGAGGTCATAGGAAACAGAAGGAACCTAAACACTGTGTGCACACGTATATGTAGGTATGTATACATATATACACTTGCTGCTGTGTTAAGGGGGGGCAAGGCACAACCCTCTTGCTAGAAATTCTACTTATGGTTTTCACCCCCAGCATACAAAACCACAAAATAATTTAAGTCCTATTAGAAACAGAATAAGCAATTGAACTGCAAAAAAAAAAAAATATCCAGCACTCTTATGATTGGTAATTATAATGTACAGAAAAGTTTTTTAGCATTTCAACTAACCCCTGTCCTCTTCCACATGCAGGTTTAAGTGGCTCTTAAATCAAGACAGCTACTTAAAACCAAAAAACCAAAACTCCCACAAATCTTAGAGTGCAATGGTTGAAGACCACTTGTGCATAAATAATTTGAAGAACATCCCACCTGGCTGCAGTGGCTAGAACTTACCTCTCCAAATTAATAAACAGCATGTCCATGTGAGACTGAAGCATTAAAGGATTCGTGAAGAACAAGTCACGCTTATTAAGATCCTAATGACAGAGCCACAAGCTCTGCATGTGAGAAACCCAAAGAAATCTGAGATGCTAGTGCAAGACCAATTTTCCTCTAGGTAGTAAGTTCAGATCAAGCCTCCCAGAGAAGAGGGGATTGTCACATCAAAGGCCTGGAAACTACATCAGATAAGGCTGCAGCTAATAGTTCAAGCAATAATTCTGCCATCTACTTTTGCAATGCTGGAAACTAAACTAACAGGAGAAATCACTTGCTTTTGCAAAGCCCAATACTAGGCTGCTTGCTTTGTTGCCTTGATGGAAGCCTAGAAGCTCACTTACTGTTAGAAGGGCATTTTCAACCATATCAGCCAGAAAAAAAACAACAGCGAAGATATTATAAACATCTCCCAGAAACACTAGCTTCTTTTTTTGTTTTCAAATTATGACTTTCATTAATAAACTACCAGATTCTCAGTGCCTCCTTTAGGTTAGCCTAATGATATTTGTAGTGTTCAAATTGCCAGTGGAAAAGACAAGTGCTGTTGAAGTACACACATTCAAGTCACATTAATTTTGTCCAGTCTTTTCTGAGAGGGAGATGGAGTCCCAAACAAAAGCACTCTTTTTTTCAATTTGCTCTTCTTTCCAGGTTTCTTCTCTTCTGCGCCTTTTTTACATCCCTACTCCAAGCAATTGGGGAATCAAGGCATGGAAACCCGAGATTAAAAATGCATCATTCAATCCTGGAAACAACTGGTTAGAAATCTAAAGAAAGCATTCTCACAGGTGTTACAAGAAGCAATGGTGCCTCCTAGATTTGTTAAATACCTCGAAACCACTTTGGTCACTGCAACTGTAGATGTATGCCTATACATCAGAGACTGACTGCCCTCATCAAACAACGATCTAGAACTGATGAACTACCAAGCTAGCAATTGGTTTTAGGACACACCAGTCATCAGGTACATGATTTTCACGTTAAAAAGTGCTTGAAAAGGGACCAGCTTATTTAAATTCTCTTAGTGTTTGGAGTATCCCAAAATCTTCCCTGCAAAGCAAAGTTTGATTCCCAAGATTTACATCAATTTTAGAGGTCCCCCTTTAATTAGGCTGCTGCAACTTCCCGCTGACAAAAGCTATGCTATGTTGCAAGTTGGGTTTTCTTCAAATTCAAAATGCAAAGTTTATGTCCCTCGCTCTCTTTGCTTCCTCAGAAGGAAGTTCTCCTTTAAGACTGTATATAGCTTTACATCTAAACATCCACAAATAAATGCTATTTCATCTGTCTCTTGCGTGTGTTCAAAGCTCAAGTCTGAAAACTCTAACTTCATCACACTACTACTCATCTGAGTATGCACCCATAATGATCAGAGGGGGTTTTACATCTTTTTGTCCTTGGAATTTTGAAACTAACAAATAATTTCCAAATGCACTGTAAACTCTCAGAAAGTCTCAGAAAGACTTGAGTGACTCAAGCTTATATAAAAGTAACAAATGTAGTGGCACTATGCTATCAAGACTGGTTCTGACAGTCACACCTCAGAACTACAGATGGAACAATATTTTTGTGAAAGTCATAACAGAGAAATAGTATTTCACCTGTAAATCTCTGGAGTAATGAATTAATAATTACACACTGACCAAAGAAGAAGGAAAAACAAATTATTTTAGCAACTCTACTTCCTTCCATTCTCTCCCCTTTAACCCTCCCTCTGGTAACACATGTATACTTATCCAGCCAGTGAAATACCATTTAATTCACATTAACTTTTCTAACTTTGTGTGTACAGAAAGAGTGGACCAAGCAAACCTCAACACTGGTAAGAATTATACACAAGTTAGGTTCAGAAAAACACTAAACAACGAAAGTACCTGCTGCCTCCAGTAAGGCTTCTAGTCTTGCTTGTGTTTCTGGATCCACAGTTCTCAAGTCCGCACCTTCTGCAGCACTCGATAAGAATAACTCCGACGTGGTTTTAAGTACCGGGTTATCAAGATCTTCTTGGTCCAAAATAAATGATTCAACCTGTTTGCCAAGTTATAAAAATAATTTTACCATTTTTGAAGTTTTATACTAAATCCAAAATATTTGAAAAAACACAAAATAATTTAACTGTACTATCATAATCATATTTTAACTGCCCAGATTATAGGACACACCCATAAAAATTATCTAGTCTACTCATGAAAAGGTAGTTGAAGTCACAAAAAAACCCCAAACCTTTACATGAAAAACAGTTTACTGTAACAATTACAGTTAACAAGATCTTAAACTACAGCAATGTCAAGTCAGATTAGATTTTGAAAAAGATGTTACGCATGTTTGGGCAGTTAACTACCAAAACAGACTGCCACAAGAGGCTGTAGCATCTTTGGCAACAAATTCTGTCTACTTTGTGTTATGAAAAAAAGTTGTCAGTAATGCCTTTCATACAGGTGAACCTATCTGAGAACCAGGAAGGGATCGAATGGTTTCCCAAGATGCCTTTCAGTTAAATTTTAAAAGTAATTTCAACTAATGCAGCCCAAGGAATTTGTTTGTTTTGAGTAGTAACACCATAGCTCACTAAAATTCAAAACCAAAACATCTGTTTCCAAGTTAGTACTTAGTAATACCCCAGTCATTTTTTCTAGACAAGAACAGATACGCAGAACAATTAAGCAAGCAAGTATTCCAACTGGGTAGCTATAATGCTGTCCCACCAGTGGCCCACATGATCTCCAAAACAAGCTCGTGGAATTACTCAACACATTGTACTTTTATGACAGCTTGCCAGAGTAAACAAGGAGGATACCTGACTCATACGCTAATGCGAGCAGAACTACATTTGAGAATCTGTCCCAAATTCAGACATAAATTCCTCTATTTTAACTAATATTTTAGGATAAAACCACTATTTCATAATTAGAAGTTATCTGTTCAACAGTATTGGTACTTTAAACATGCCATAGAAATGAGTCCTGCTCGTTCTACAGCCATTGCTGCCCCTTCACACTTCATGTTCCAGTCTCAACGTCCTTTCTCTGTTTACCCCGATACTTCCTCCTCTCATACCAGCAGTAAACCATCATATTCAGTCTTATCACACAACACCCCACAAAAGGGACAGTCTCTATTAAAATAAAATAAAATAAAATACCATCTGCAAATTCTGTAAGCACCCCTCCTTTATGTGAAAAATGTCAGCAGGATTCTGGAGAGATACATAGAGCACAGCTATCCAACAAAAGCAACTTGTGTTATTTCTTCCCTCTTTTGATATGTAAATGTTCTGTAACATTATCCCTGCGCCCGAGCCAAGCCCTGGGTGCCGGGTGAAATGCAGTGCCAACACATGAATACAATCAGAGACAAAGAGCAGGTTTGGGGAACTCAGAACACGAGTTCCAGGTCCCATTGGACATGCATGATACTTCACAGGTATTACACATCTGGTGTGCCAGGCCACAAACATTGCAGCTAAGACAGCAGGCTATGATTTGGAGCTTGAAGAAGTAAGATTTCTAGGTTAGCCCAGACAACGGTCCTAAAATAAGAGAACTGTCACTGTGAGAAAGAACTGAACATTAAACAAGTGGAAAATCAGAGAAATAAACCAGTAACATACATTCTTATAAAAACAAAGACAAGCTATTTACAGGTCAGAGCAAAATGCATCCCCAGCAAAATGCATCCCTACAGTAAGATGCCCCTCTGCAGAACTCAGATTCCAGGTTATGTCCACCTAGCCAGCTCAAGGACTCCTTGCTGGCATAAGCTCTGATGCAAAATTGACTTCTGGAACAAGTCACCCTTATCTACATGAGTATTTCAGGGCCACACAAGGCACTTTGCCTCACCAGTAGCCTAGAAATATTCCTATTGCAACAATTTTGTGCAACTTGGTGACTGGCAGAAAATCCCACTGTGTACATAAGTGATTATTCATTATATATTGTTGAGAACTACGTATAAGAAATTTTATTACATGCTAGTGGACTTTTTTTTCCTCAATTACACCACTGAATTTAACAGCTGTCCTTTTTGAAGGCGTACCAAAAAGGGTAAAAATGCTACCTACCACTGAAGTGACTGCACTTATCAACAAATACAGCAGAAACGTTCCAGGTGGCTTCTGGCAAGCCGGAACACTCAGCCTCAGAACAGCCTGACAATCCCCAAGCAAGGGCAAGCACATCAGCCTTGCACCAAACTTCCAGAAGCTGTCCCTCTGCAAGTTTTAAAACTTCATTTTTTGACACTCTGGAAAAGATACAGACCGTTTTCTCCCCAGCTGCTGCCACACCAAGATCATTTGTATATATTTACAGGACATTACTTGCAACAAAACCCTTCTTGAACCTAAATCAGTGTAAATTCCCCATTCACAAATGCTCAACTTGTAAGGAACTTACCTCTCTCCTGCCAGTAGGAAGTACATTTTGCTTACAGGAATCCCTAAAAAAAGCCAGTCTTTTCAACATCTATTATTTCAAACACTACTTAAAGTGAATTACAGATACTTTACTTAAGGTACAAGCTGGGTAATACTGGTGCAGTCTCCTTATCACTACTCTTTTCAACTCTTACTGCCTTTCAGCTCTTTAGGTTTGCAACTGTACTTCCAGAGACCTGGCACATTTAAAGTCTCACGCAAAAATCTTGCTTCATATTCAGCACTTTCATCTCAGTTTTATATTACAGCAAAAGGCAGCTGCTTTCATTAGTTGTGCACATTGAACATCGGGTTTTAGGTTTTGATTTGATTTTTAGTGAGAGCTTAGTAACAAACCCACAATGAATTGAGTGTGAAAATAAAGAAAATCCATATGCAAAATGTTAAAATAGCTGTACCACTACCAGTCTCCCAGAACAAGTTTCAATGCATTTTCAAGTCAGTACGTCTGACATTGCTGTAAATCAATGCAGTTTCTCACACACCAACACAAGGCTAGAGCTTGAACTGTTGGATACCTTATCACTAATAGCAGAGGAAGAAATTACCTAGTCAGCCAGACGTCTGTGAATGAGTGACCTGTGATGATCGCATATTAATATTTAAAAAAAAACCTAAATCATCCAACTACTCCAAATATATCAAGCAAATTTTATATTTAAAAAAACCCCAACCAAACAACAACACCACAAAACCAAACATTTCATGTTTGCATTCCTGGAAGACTGAACACACTGCTCATGTGGCAAAATTTAGTCACTCTCCTCTATCCTAATCAGATCTGCAGCAAAGTGATAAGGTAACCAGTCACTGTGCTATTTTGGGATTATTTTGCGAGCTGCTTTGGGCAGCTAGTAAGCATCTTACTTGGTAAGGCTCATTATGAACACACGGATTCAAGATATTATTCTAAATGCCAAAACAATTGCAACCAGGGATAATTCCCAGTCAAAACCCAAGAAAGCTGCAAGCCTCAAGGGACCTGAGGACAGGGCACTGAACACCAGTGTGCTTCACTATACCCTCGTGTTTCACACTCATCCACAGGAACGATGGACTTTTCCTGAAGTTCTGCCAAGGACTGCAGCAGCCTCACAGCTCTGCAGATCCAGTTACACTACTGGTTCCTCCCTTCATAGGAGATAGATTCACAGCTATTTGGGCCCAACTACATCAGTATTTATATGTTAATGCCTTAATTGATTTTACCTCAGGTCAGGGGTATGTAAAGGCGACATTGCAAGCACTATCAAAACTAATGCTAGCGATTATTGCAAGATGAGCAACGGCATCAGGGTTAGAAACAAATTTCTAATATTAAGTCTAAATTGATCTTTCCCAGGTTGCACTACTGCAAAAAAAGTACTTTTCCCAGAACAGACCAGCTCACAAATAGTCTGTTACTGAGACAGGTAGAAAAGCATCCTGTTGTAGCTGTACCAGCACCATTCTTTCCTCCTCCAGACAAAGGCAACACCAGAGACAGTTCCTTCTACCTTCTCCTTAATTCTTGCCAAACTAGTACCTCTGGGAAGACCGTCTTTACAAAAAGTGTTGCTAGGAAAGAGAAAGCTGCTATTATATCATTTCCTTGGACTGGCATTTTCCAGATACATCCAGAGCTACAAACACTTTACTGGGGTAACAATACTCTTTGCTCTGCATTTGTAGAGTGTCTACAAATAACGAGGATCCAAGCCCTTGACTGGAACTCCTGAACTCCTATTATGCAAATAAATGACAACTTGATTTTCTCTTTTGTGTTAGGTAACCCTTCCTAGTTATTTCTATAAAAATTCCATTAGGACATACATCTGAATATATACAGAGGAACCTTGGCTTCCTTATGGCTGACAAACACCTGTAGATGAGTCTGAGGCAGGATTAACTAAAGGAAAACCTTTATTCCAATATATATTAAGCAAATACCAGATAATGAAACAAGCAGCCATAGGATCTGGGCTGTGATAAGTTCATTTCAAAACCAAGGTCAATTCTGCAAAGGCTGCTATAGATACAACATAATAAGGAGAGACACAACTTTGTGCTTTGTCACTGGAGACAAGGACAGTGCCTCTCACATGCAGTGGCCCACAAGTCTGATGTCCATGTGTAATGCTGTGCCATGTGTTAGTGGTGTGTTCACACACTCCTGTGCATCTCAGCATTCACTTGAGCTGACCAGAAGGATGGGCAAGACAAGCAGCAGCGCAAGAGGCCAAACACTTGTATGGCAGCTCCTCTCTGCAGAGCCCAGCCCCATGGAAAGATCTACTGGCACCCCACATCACCAATCGAGTCTCAGAATTATGGCTAGTATTTGGCTATATATGGCTTGTATGGCTAATAGAAGCACACAGATAAAACAGTAAATCAGAATTCATGGTTTTTATGGGACTACTCTTCCATGCCAGAGACTGTTGATCGTGGGGTTTTATTTTTCTTGCAGTAATCCTAAATGCACAAGCAGGCATTCATAAGCAAGTGTCTGTCGAATGGTTCACGTAAATTTAAGCACTTAGCTAATTTCTCTCTTAATCAACAGGCACTAGGTATACTTATGCCAATTTAAGTAGTTTTGAATACTACAAACTACACCTTATCACATGCCTCTAGACAAAACTGGCTGATCTCTTGTGGAAGATTTCTTCCACAAACAAGAATTTTTTTAATTTAATAAATTTAATAAAAATATATTTTTATTAAACACTGTTCCACACCCAAAAGCCTAAAAACATAACTGCACGTACAAAAGAACTGAGCCACAGAACACACAGGTTGAGTCCTCTTGCTACACGAAGCTACCAATATTAAAAAGTTTCTCTGTATAGCAGAAAAGAAAGCATAACTCATTTCAGTCCCACTGTTAAAAGCCAGCCTGCAGGCCTCACATATTCAATGTCTGATAAACAAAAATAATTACGACTAGGTTTTCCTGATGTACAAGGGAATCTTTTGCAGCAAGAGCTGCCTTTTACAGAAGTGGAACGGACAACTGAAGTACATTCAAAATTCACATGTATCCCAGTAAATCGAATGCCTCTTCTTGACATGTACAGTCTTCATACTGATGCAAATCATTAAATGGAAGCAAGTAAACCCTACTAAAACAAGCATCACTTGCACTAAACATTTGTTATTTTCAGGTATTCTATCTCAGTCCATTTCTCCACGCGTTAAGATTCTCTCCTGCCCCGTTTTTTTTCCTATCTAATAAACCTGCAGAAATGGCCCCTCTTCTTTCATCACTTCAAACAAAAGAAACGCCAAGTGTAACTCTATATTCTGATTCATTAGAATATAAACCAGGATTGCTGTATCAATTTAGCCAGGGCTTTCAGGGTGGGATCCTTGTTCAAGTATTAAACCCCAGGCAATAAAACAAAGTGAAGGAAACTTCAAAACAGAAGACAAACAAATGTATTTGTTTGCTGATGTAAAAACTCACAACCATCCAAGATGGCAAGAGTCCTAACCCACCTTCTTGGAAATGACCTTTTGAGATCTCCTGTCAATTCTAAGGGACACAGTGCTTAAAAAAAAAATCATCATACAAATGGATCTGATAAACATAGCCCAGGCTAGGAATTCAGTAATCTGTTCCCAGGCCAACATATATGCTTCAGAGAGGAGTCTTAACATTTAAAGGGACTAATTAAGCTATCTAGAGGCTTCTACCAAACTAAAAATCATAGTGGGCTTTCTGCTATTCTCAGAGCTGAGGCGACTGGTAGCTATTTTTTCAAGGGCTGGATGAACAGCTTTGTGTGTGCTCTACTACTGCAAAACCAGCAGAAACTGTAATGTAACTACTGATCCATCAGTATTTAAAAGAAGCTGCCATAATGAATAACACAGCAAAGATACCTATCTAAAATATGACCCACTGAAAACTCAAGAAAACCCTTTTACTGCTACTATTGTAGAAAACCAGTTAAAAGATGTACATTTATATAAGGTATTGAGCTTACCCTAACAAATCCTAAATCTTAGGCATCCACTCACTTTTCCCCTGGCTACCTCGTCATGCTGTGGATGAACACATACTCCAAATAGGCGATGCTCTAAAGCCACCATGATCAAGGAACGTGGCTCAGAAGTAGACCATACAGCCCTGAAAGCTGATTTCCTCTTTTCCATTGGTTTGAAATGCGACTGATTTACTACCTACCCACCATGTGACATCATTAGTTTTATTCATGATTTTGGAAAGGGAAGAGTTCAGCAGGGTTAGGGATTTTCCTACAAGAAAATCCTAGTTAATAAGTAATCCCTATGTTTTACTGAAGTCAAATGAGAATAATTTATGGACCTAGCTGAAACTTAATACCCATGTAATGTTAAAACAATCAGAGAGGTGCTTTCCAGTTGGCCCACTGTTCATTAGCCAATAAAATACATTTTTTTAAAATTGCTTTCACTTGACCAATAGGCAATATTTTTTCCTGCAGAATGCATTTACAGTTAAGTAACTTTGAAAACCTCCCCTGGTCAGAAGAGCCAGTCACACACAGTCCTCTTCACTTGCCACCAGCATTCTGACAAACACAACATAGTACCTCAACCACGAGTAACCCTGCTCAGTCTGGGATACTTTTCCTTCAGATTCAGGGTTGCTTTGGAAGAGCTAAAGACAAAGAAGAATTCTGCATGACTCCTCCTTAAAGGCAAAAGTGAGTAGTCTCATTCCACGGAAAGCAATTAAGAAATGGGATCCAGCACAGGACCAATTCTTGTATTTGTTTTACAGTAATAATCGTTTTCTCCATGCATTTAAACAGAGAATGCACAATACTGCAAAAATTAGAAAGTTTCTAGTATCTTATAAAACTTTCAAATAATCAATGTCACCTAAGAAAATATTTTTAAGTAATGAGTTGCAAAAGGAAGATATTCCTTCCTGACAGGATGCATTTCCATAAATTTCACTTGCTCAGCATTCCTCCAAAAGTATGCAAAATGAAACCCCTGTACTTTCACAATAAAAACGGAGAGCTAGTTGTCAGGGTAAGAAAATACCTATTAATGAGATATTAACCAAAAGGTTACAGCTCAGACAAGCATATCATCTTAACTAAGTAAATCTTTCAACTTCACCTGTACTGATTTTTTTTTCTTATTCAAAGACAGCATGGCTTTGTAACACAGACTGCAGTAACAAGGTTGCTACAAAAAAAAAAACCTAGTATTTGTATCTTATTAAAGTTATACTAGTATTTAGTTCATCATAGAAGACCAAGGTCATATGAGGTATCAATAAGAAAGTTTCTATTTAAGATAACCCCCGAGGCATGCACTTTTGAAAAACTTCCTAGGCTTACAGAAGTAGTTGAATAAATCACTGATTTCTGAAGTTTTTCTTGCAGCATCCCACTCCTCACAGACGTTCCCATTAGGGAACATTAGGGAGATAAGCTTTACATGAGGACTTCAGATAGTATTTGCGTGGTAGATGGGCTGCTATTAGGAAAGAAAGTATCCACTGAAGGAAAATGAAAGCACCCTACTGAAGACTGAGGCTCCAGAGCTTCTCTCAGACACAGACTTTTGCAGAGTCCTCAAACAAGATGAAGAAGATATTTTTCTTGCTTCATGAAGTTTGAAGTGGGGAACAAATTGAAGAAAGGTTCCTTTTTCCAGACAAGTCAGACTTACCCATTTTAAACCCAAGAGTCCCTTTTACCCAGCCAACAACAGTTTAACACCTCTGTGGAATCTTCATATATTTTACAAGAACTCAAAATGATCTACTAAAATCAAAGCTATGCAGCCTCCTCACTGGGAGAGTCTAAAGCCCCATTTTGAATTCCTTCAACCAGCATGTCAATTCAGTCATGTCACTGCTCCCAGTTTTAAAGACCAGGATGCATGTGTGCACAGAAAAAGGAGTGCCCTTATATTCCCCTTCCCTCCACCCCTACCCTTCTTTTAAGTGAATGATGCAGGGATGGTATGAGCTCTAAGCACAGCACAATCTTGCAATAGCATCACCCAGCTGTCCTTACAGCTGTTGTATTTCAGGATCCTCCAAGAGGAAGAGAAAGGCAGAGAGGAGAGCATCCCAGTATCAAGCCCACAGGGGAGCAGCTGGGTAACCCCAATTTAAACCAGAACGCAAGCATTCATGACCCACCAACCGTGGTTTTGCCTTGCACTAATGCTCAAATGAACCCTTCCTTCCCCTCCCCAAGACTTGTTGACTGGTGAAATCTACTTGCAAATTTGTAACTAAATATAGACATTCTGCTACATTTGGTAAATCTATCCCTACCAGGGATTGCAGCACATATTTATATAATTATATAGTAGTATTTCACTTCTTTACTTTGTACACCTATCATTAGAAAATGGTTGGTGACATTTATTTTAGGTCATGTACTCAACTGGGTCAAGCTGCACTGAAGAGAAACTAGAGTTCTGCAAGAAACTTTAGAAATCGGCTCATTTTAAAGTGTTACTGAATAGTCTGTATCAACCATAGCTAAACAGATTGTTTCGGGCTACCACAGGCCAGACTCTCAGTTACCGAGATACCTACAAGACTATTCCAAGAATTAGATGCCTAATAAGGCTGGGAATGAATGAACACCCTACTAACCAGCTCCCTCTGCATCCTTAAGCACCACCTCAATACTCCTGGAAACCTAAACCTGTTATCCCATGATGTTTTTCAATCAGTAATTCTTGAAGAAAATTTTCCATTTCATTCTACCTTTTACTTCCTCAACTTTGAAAGAGCTAGTCAAAGTAAGAAAAACATCAACTGCCAAACTGAAAGTTACATTTTTTAGAGAAAAGGCTTTTCTGCCTAATATTATCTACCTGAATTCGGATCAACTTTTTGAATTTCTATTCCTGAAGAACAGAAAGCTTGAGAAAAGGCTGCTATTTGCGTTCTTTCAAATATAGTACAAAAGACCAATATGTATAAGTATTAAACTAACCTCAAAAGCCAAAGATGTATTGTGCACACCATTCAAGCAGCAGTGTCGTGTTGAGAAGCTTCACTAACATATCAACAACTTCAATAGACTATGTGGCAAATTTAAAACAAACTACTTAACTATTCTCCCCCAATTCAAAATCCAGTTTAAAAATGAAGAGACCTTGAATTTGTCGCAGTGAGGGGATGGAGAAGAAAAAAAGATTAAGCTCCAGTCAAAATCTGCAAGTACTGAACTTATCAGGAACGCATGCCATTCGACTATTAATTCTACTCATTATAGGAGGTAGGTTATGTCTGATTTTTAATTATGCTTTATGTAAATATCCCCAGAGGCTTATGCAATAGGTAGAGGCTTAAGTAAGGCAAGCTGGTGGAGGCAGGCAGCCTGCTCTGAAGAGAGAAGCCGAGAGCTGGGTTGACTCCACAGCCAAGGGGTGGGTGAGCTCCAGTTGCCATTGAAGGCCTCCAAACCCCTGAACACAAGAGACTTGCACATTTATACGCTCACTGCCAAAAGCCACTTATTTGAACTGAGCTCCAAGATCCTCCAGTACTTTTGTCAGCACAGCTGGCTTCTCCTGTTTGATTTACAGCAGATCAGCAAACCTCACAATCCTGTGAGCCCTAACACTGCCATATTTATCATTTGCTTCAACTCTCTATTTCTACTGCCCAGTTTTCCGCCACGATGGTTTTGGTAAGAACCTGTGTGCTCTCTGGCCAGCAGCCCTCAACCACCAGGGACCCTATGGACTTCACATACATGTAAGTATTACTCACCACCCTGCCAGCACACCCTCACCTTGACCTACAGGCTTCACAACTAGCATGGAGGATGCTGTTTAATATTCATGCCTTTGGCACCACTTTAAATGACAACAAAATTCACAAGGTGTGGTAATAAAATACTTAGAATTACACCAAAATCTCACTCTAAACAAGTTGCAGGCTGTGTTCAAACCCTGATCAAGCTAAGGTAGCAACCAAACAACCATTTCCACTGAGGCCACAACCACCTCATGTCTCAGACTGTGGCCAGTGGCATAAGTTTCTCCAAATGCCCAGGAGAACCATGGCTTCCCCCATTTTACACAGACACAGCATAAAGCCTCCTGGCCTCATCCTTCCATACCCAAAGGCATGCTCCAGCTTGCAACTGTTCCTATTTGCATGTGATAATTTTAACTGGTAATTCTAGAAAATATTCCATACAGCTGCATTTAAATTTCACCTTGCAGTCCTGATACAACTTATTTGTACAGGATCCTTTTCAGTCCTTGATTTCCCAACCAGCAGCTCAGTGACTACCATAAGTGGGCCCTGAGCTAAGAAAGCAGAAAGCTTTGATTTTTCTCCCGGCTCTGCAAGGCAGGATAAATGTGGAACAGTCTCTTCACTGTCTTCACCTGTAAAATGGGGACAGTACTCCCACTGTAAAGTACTTGAAGATCCGACGTAAGAAATGCAATGTATTTTCAAAAAAGTTAAGCTAAAATATATTGCTGTCTTCATTCTCTTGATAAATATTTCATTATACTTTGTCCTGTGCTCCCATGCTTCCTGTGCTACCTAGTTTGCCGTTTTGATTGAATCCAATTACTTTAGCATATTAAACTCAGACTAACACAAGGGTACAAAACCTAAATACCACTGCAGACACACAGCAGAACTTACAGAATACTGTACCATTATTTTCGTGACTTCAAAAGTAGAGAAAAGAGTACAGATCAAGGCAGCATGGAAAACACTCACTTTATTTATTTTAATTCTCCTTTCTAGTTCTCGCTAATTCCACTCACTGGTAATAGCTGAAAGCATACACCCAAATCAGTGACTCACTGCAAAAGACCACAGTCCAGTCACTGGGTTTTCAAAGCAGCACTGTTCAAGAATTGCAATGTTCCATCCCAGGAGTTTAATTGCTTTTTCTTTGTTAAAAAAACAAACAATCAATCAAACAAAAACATTGAGAACAGGTGCTTCTTTAGTTTTCATACACAAAGAAGGAAAAATAATAATAATAATAATTAAAATAAAAAATCACTATTGTTCCTCCCACCCATATCCCACAGTCTAGCAAGGCAGCACAGGTGTGAGGCACATCCTTCCCACCCATGCCTCCTCACCAGGTTACTCTTCAAACCAGAAACATAAGACAGAAGAACTCCCTAGGTAATTTCAGCTTTGAGATTACCCAAACTCCTCTACCTATGTTCTGGAAATCTCCAAGTGTTTTAATTTCAACGGGGTTTTTTTATTATTATATATATTTTTTTTAAAAAAAGAAAGCCTTTCCCAGGTTTATCAAATTAGTAATTTTACTTTAACAGCTGTTTGGGAACCTTGATTTTTTTTTGACCTCAGCACCAATCTCCCAGACACAATATTTACAATAGGCTGTCTTTCTTAATACTTGCTATTACTCAAAAGACCAATGAAGTGCTTATAGGAAACACCTCAGCTGTTCAATCTTCACATCCTTCAAATAATGGGGCAGGATCAAAAGGGATAAGCTTTCAAACCAGAACTCTACTCATCTTGTTAAGAGCCACAAACAGGGATATGGCCCATTTCCCCTCATTTTCCAGGTTCCGTAACTACTGCCTTGTATCTTCAAAGATACATTAAAATGTGACATAAAAGACATCCTAGGGTGGAAACTCATAAATCACTTACATCCTATTCTATCTACAGTAGGCCTTCCAACTCCCCAGAACACGTATGTACTTTAACATGTAATCCCACGTCATCATATGTTCAAGATACCAATCACACAAGGATTGTTCACACACAAGTGCTCAGTTGCCTGGTGATTAGATTTTTAATTTAGTTAAATGTCCTGCTGTTAACATAATTTTTAACTTAGGTTAGGTGGTCACAAGCAAAGTACAAATGTGGGACTGCTTCAGTTTAATCACTTTTTTGTTCAGATAAGACCTGTAAGTTCAGGTTCCAGGAGGGCTAGACAAAAGAGCACCACCAATGGAAGGCAAAAAACTGAGACACGGCAGAATGAATGCAGGACTCCCTCCTTCTGTTTCCTCGGAAGAAATGTGGAGACATATCAAAGTACCCACTCCTAGCCCCCAAAGAACAAATGGTATGTATCGCCTTGGCTACCATCTTCTTCCTCCTGCAGAAGCACACAGAAGCACTGGAAGCAGTACAAAGCACTGGAACCCCAACAAGCCTGCAAACGCTAAGCCTCTTTCTCCTGCTTTCCACTAAGACTACTTAAGTGCTACAATGGTGGCTATGATCTCAAGTCTTCATTCTAGAAGAGGCAAGTAAGAAAATAAGATTCACCCTTTGGTGTAGGATGAGTGGGCAGTAGCAACAGATAAAAGCCTTTATATTTCTTCTCTCCCTAGGCTACATAAAGCCGTGTTAGATGCGAGTTTGTAGGCCCAACAATGCTCAGTTTGGGTTAGGATAAGGCTACAGTCTGTGTCCCACCCCTCCCTGGCGCCCTTCCCTTGAAACTCTCTGCAGGTTTGAAATATCAAAGGAAGACACCTCCATTACCCTCTTCCATTTTGTTGGGTAAGAAATATTTCTATTGCATAAAAGTGTGTGTGTGTATATTTATGTATCTCTGGAATTTTAGCAGTCTAGGAATCCCATATCCTTCCTCCCCAGTCCAGGGCAGCACCAGGGACCAGAGGCTTTACTTTGTTCTCCACTGGGCGGAGGATCTCACCTCCCTTCCCAAACCTGGTTCAAAGTGGAAACCACTCCTAGAGGTCAGGAGGCAGCACCACGGGAGACATCTTTCCCCCACCCTCCGCCCGCAGAGAGGCAGCGGCGAGCGGAGGACCCGACCGCCCCCAGCGGGTGCATGCGGGGCGCCCGGCCCTCTCTCTCGGGGCCCGCCGGGAGGCGCGGCGGAGCCCCCCCACACTCCTCCCCCGCCCGAGGA
>VZTM01018608.1:25781-42396 GCA_013400555.1 Jacana jacana
TCCCCGTGACGCCCCCCCCCCGCCGTGACGGCACCGGCGCGGCCACGTGGCCTGTGTACGCGCTGCCGGGGACACCGGCGGGAAGGGAGGGGAGGGGCGCCCGGGTGGCGGCTGTCACCACAGGCACCGGCGTGACAGGACGCGGGGCTGGGCCCGGCAGGAGCACGGCAGGGCCGGGGTGGGCGCGGTGCGGTACGAGGCGAGCGCTGACGGCCGGGCCGGGCTTCGAGCAGCCCGACCGGGGATAGCTGTCCGTGTCCGCGCCGGGACCCGCGGAGGGCCGGTGTTCCCCTCTAGTGGGGCAGGAGCGGACTGGTCTCTGCCTTCGACCCTCGCCTGGCCCCGCATGCCGGCGATGGTCCTAATTAACGGAGATGTTGATCTCGGGCCCTCGGCGAGGCATCAGCTCTGACTGGAGAGAAAAGCCAGAGGGGTGTGAGGCTGGCAGCGCCCCCGGGACTTGCTGCTGCCAGCCCCGCCAAGCAGCTTTGGCCTCCGCACCAAGGAGCCTGGTACCCAGGACATCACCTACCCCCTCGCTACTGCTGTCCTCTGCCTGCCGCCTCCCGGGCTGTGTTCTCTCTGCTCTCTCCCCGGCCGTGTCGGGCAGCAGGCTGTCCAGCCAGCTCAGGTCGTGCAGGGAGAAGATGCGCTCCAGTCCCTTCCGGATCCCCACCAGCGCCAGCAGCTTTGCCAGGGCAAAGAGGGGGTCAGCATCACACAGTGCATAGGGAAGGTGGCCAGGTATCCTTGTCACACCCCCTCTGAGTCCCCAGTACTCAGTGCCAGGGAGGTGGCATATCACCTCTCTTGGTATGGGTCCCAGGGGACAATACTTCCACAATGCCTGCAAGGCAGCAACAGTACCACCAGCCCCAAAGCAGGAGGTGAAGGTTGGTGGCAAAGCCATGTAGGCAGGGACACTGCCAGTCCACAGAGGTCTGAGCACCCATGTACACCACCTGCCAGGGCCTGTGTCATCACCCAGGGCAGCGCCCACGTCCCTTGGCCAAGGCAAGTGCCGGGGCTCTGGTGATGCTCAAGGTACATGTGGGCAGCACCCAGCCTAGCACCAAACCAGTGCCGCATAATTACAAGGGATGTCATACCATCACTGGGAAAATGATAGCGGCCATGGTGGACTTGAGGACCCAGAGGAGGGCCAGGCACAGGAGCTGGATGACAGTGAAGAGGTGCACCCAGCGCAGGGGCACATGGCGGAGGTAAGCAAGGTCTGGCTGGTGCTTGGCTGGCATCAGGAGCAGTCGCACACGGTCTGTGAGCTTTAGCAAGAGGACATTGAAAGGATATTGTAGAGAGGTTGGTGCTGGTCTCTTCTCACAGGTAATTTAGCGATAGAACGAGGGGGAATGGCTTCAAGCTGCAGAGGGTAGGTTTAGGCTGATCATTAGGAAAGAATTCTTCCCAGCAAGAGTGGTCAGACCCTGGACTGGGCTGCCCAGGGAGGGGGTGGAGTCACCATCCCTGACTGTGTTTAAGAGTAGATGAGATGTGGTGTTGAGGGATTTGGTGTAGGAGAGAACTTTGTAGAGTAGGGCAGACGGTTGGACTCAGTGATCCCAAGGGTCTCTTCCAATCTAAATGATTCTATGATTCTATGACAGCATGTGGGTCACACATCTCCAGCTTTCAGATAGGGATGGGGCTGGCAGGATGGATTTTTGCCCTTGTTTTTGCAGTTCAGTCCTCCTGCCATCTGCGCTGACCAGCAGCGTGATGCCCAGGTGAGTAAATTTGACTGCAAGACCAGGGATCCTGGTAGGATTGTGCCAGGCCAAGGGAGCACTTTCCAGACAGACATCTAGAAAGGACTCAAGCTGGTCTTAAAGGGTTAATTGGGAGGTAACAACCCCTTGATTCCCCTCCCTGCATGCAAGAAAATGATGCTGCCCAGGATTCCCTAAGCGGAGGGAGGGATGGGGGAAGGGTTTTCCCAGCCTGTGATCCAGAGCAGGATAATTACAAGGAAATTGTACTGTTTAGAGGAAAAGGGGGAATAGATATTTCTGGAGTACGGATTTTTTTTTCCCTCTGTGGGTTTCTCAGGAGAGGAGCTGAGCTGGCACACGGGCAGCAATGCCAGAACCAAAGGACCAGCAGGTCCCAGCTCTGCAGCTCCCATATGGGTACATCCCTGCAGCTTTGAGAACAAATCTGGGTTATGCACTGGTCCCTCCACTTCTCCCAACCCACATGATCCATCAGTGCAGAGGTTACTCCTGCTCTCCAGCATCCCAGTTACTTCTCTCTCTCTTTTTCCTCTGCCCCAGAAAGGCCCCTCTGTCCTAATTGTTCTGGGCCTGGTGTGGTAAAGACCCATGCCCAGCTACATGACGCACAGAGCTAAAATCCAGGCTCTGCCATGCAATGAGATGTGGTATTGAGCAAACCCCTCATCCCTAAAACAGCCCCTACTAGCCCCTACCAGTGCAGTCACCTCTCACCTGGATGCTGTTCAGCGCCACCATCCCCATATGCAGAAAGACCCCATACAGCACCGGCATTGGGATGTGCTGCAAAATAGAGGGGCCAGGGGTCAGCAGGGCACAATTTCTCGAGGTGGCTGCGTTCACTGAGCATCCTCTCCTGTGTGAAACCCTGCAGATGTGGCTGCAGCATTTGCTGCTTTGATTTTCAACAGCCTGGTTGGGCTGGGCTAAGAGCTCTGCAGCCTTGGAGTACATAGCCAACCCCTGACCTTGGAAAAGAGGCCAAACCCAGCAGCCAGGTTCCCTACCTTGAGAATGGGTGCCATGAAGACAGAGACCCCTGTTAGGACAAAGACAGCCAGGCCAGTCAACCTCTGCTCCCTGCAGGAGGCAGCACAGGTGTCACAGGTGCTATGGGGTCCCTCGGGAGCCCACAGCCCCCACCTGCCCTCCTGGCCCCCAGGGCCACTGCACTATTCAGCTTTGATGGCCACAGGGACCAGCAGCACCCCCAGGGAGACACAAGCAGCCCTGCAGCTGGATCTGCTGTCCAGTGTGGGCGCATGCCTGACCCCTTGCTCCACAGCCGTGGGCAGAGGATCCCCTGGAGCAGGGTCTGGACTTGTTGTATACCTGATACCCAGGAATTCAGGGTGCTCGCCAGGGGCTGAGGTTGCGCTCTCCTTCCTCAGGCTCTCCATGTGGGCCAGGGAGATGACAGTGGCTGAGACGTACCAGGGGAGGCCAGTAGCAGAGGTCACAGCCATCAGGAGGGAGACACAGAGGAGGTCCAGGTGAAAACCTGCTCCTTTCTGCAACAGGAGAGGCAGTGGGGCTGGAGGCAAACCATCCCCCAACCAGCATCAGAGGGGCATCAGTAGGGTCTGCCCACCTTGCTGGCTGGTTTGGGGTGCTGCTCTCCCCTGGCCCATGGTTCCAGCCAAGACCTGGATCCTCCCCATTGGCTGCATCCCACCCGTCCCCTGTCTCCAACTCACCTGCAGCTTGTACTCCCTGCGGTTAAGGATGACAGCTGTGATCTGCTGGTCCATGAAAATGAGGATGGTGACAAGGACAGCGGGCAATGCAGACACCAGGCAGATCCACCATGGGTTGGCTCCAAAGGGGAAGATAATCCAGCCCCGTGCTGGGTTTGTGGGCTGTGGAGAGTAGAAGGGTCATGGGAGCTGCCAAACACCTATGAGGTCTGCAGTGTAACTGGGTGATGGGACCAGCGCTGAGTACCCAGGCTGGAGCCTGGTGGGCATCCAGGGATGCTCCACCTGGGGGGAGGAAGAGCATCCTCTCTCATCCTGGGGAAGCTCCTAGGCAGACACCCTGGCTGTGGTAGAGCAGGGGGTTGCTCATGGGCACTGCAAGCCAGAAGCTGGGCATGTACCCCTGGGAGATAGTGGAAGAGGTGGCATTGGGTGTTGATGATGGCAAGCCCAAGGAGATGGCAGCAAGCACAGGCTGCTCTGAGGTGCTGCCAGTCCCACTCCACACCCAGGGTGGGGAGACCAAGCCCAGACTTGAGCTTGTGTCTCTCAATCTAGTATGAGTTGTACCATGACGCTGTTAGTTCTGGATTGAGTCAGGTTATTTGCAGAACGTGGGATCAGCTGAGGTCCAACCCTTTCTTGCTTGCTGAGGCACAGACCACTGGGCTGGACACAGTGGTAGGAAGGACAGCCACAGCATAACAAGAAGACCACTGTGGGTGGCATAGATCCACTCCCCGGCAGCACTGTTCCCACCATGCCAGCACCTTCAGTTCACTGGGGACAAGGAGCTTTGGGGTCTCCAGGCCCAGGGTGGCATCAATGGCACAGGAGGCAAGGATGGCCAAGATGATGGCAAAGTCACTCACTAGCTTCCGTACCTGCAGAAGAAGAGGGTTTGGCCTAGGCTAGCCAGGGCTAGGGGCTGCTCCAAGAACACCCCTGGGTCATAGCATCTGGACCCGTCCCCAACCCCCCAGCATAGGTGGCCATGCCACCAGGGTGTCCAAAGGATGCTCACCGCCTCAGGGAAGTAGCGGCTGCTCCTAAAGTGCTTGAGCGCGGTACAGGAGAGAAAAGTGCCCCCAAAGAGCAGGAAAGAGAGGAGGGTGACATCAGGCACGTACTGGCAGCTGGTCCCCAGGAGGTGCCCACCTTGACCCAGGCACTGGGTCCTGCTCAGCCCAGGCTGGGTGGTGGGAGGCTGTGGGGACAGGGCAGGCAGCGAGGAGGTGACATGCACAGACACCTCGGGCCCACCCCAGCCCCTCGCCCCTTGCGTGTCATTCCCTGTGGAGCTGTGACCTGCAAGGGGATGCCACGGTCAGTGTTCCAGCACAATGGAGACACTCCATCAGAGTTGAATGGGACTGTGCTGCCACCAGGGCAGGTCCCCAGGCTCTACTCAGGGCTTCAGGATGCTGGATGGAGCCCCATGGGACCCCTGAGGCCCTGGAACTGGCTGATGCCGAGGGAGCATTGAGAAGTGACTCCCTCCCCTGCGAAGGGCTTGGCCGAAGCACCAGCCCCTCAGAGGCACCATCAGCCCCAGGCTGTGCCCAACACATGCTTTTGGAACACAACGTGAATCCCATTTGCAGGATCAGTGTGGGCACATCCTCAGGCCCCAGGAAACACCCGCTGATTTACAGACCGGGCTAGAAACAGCAGCGCAAACCCACTCAGATGCCCACCTCCAAACCCTGGCATCCCCCAACCTGGAGCCACAGGAGGTGGACCAAGGCCTTCCTTGCTCCCTGTCCAGTGCCTCGGCACTGCCAGGAGTCAGGGGCAGATGGACAGCGTGGAGGGGAGTGGAGGAAGGTGCCATTGTGATCAGGCACGTGAGGATGAGATTAAGCAGCCTCCCTCTCCTCGAGTGCCTTCCTCCAGTGCCTTCCCCCATCTAGCCTGGTAGCAGCAGGCCCCTGCTCTCCACCAGCCCCACAGCTGCTTGGGCTCACCATGACTGGAGAAGTTGCAGATGCAGCTGTAGGAGGTGACGTTGTCCAGCCGGTACTGCCAGTTGATAGGAAAGGCATCTGCCAGGCTCAGCATCTTTTTCAGGGAGTCGTAGATGAAGATCAAGCTGATTAGGGCGCAGAAGCCTTCCTCGGTGAAGCGGGTGAAGTACCGCACCAGGTGGCTGGCCTCAGTGGCCACCAAGACCATGCCAAAAAATGCCACCCAGAGCCCAATCCACAGGCGAAATTCCAGGTAGTCCAGGCTGTGCTCTCTGGTGGGAAGGGTGACACAAAGCCTCAACAATGACACCTGCCTGGCAGGATGGTGGCCCGTGCCCCAGCCGGGGGACAGTGGATTGAGGAACTGTCCCTGGCAGGGTACTTACTGGCTGAAGGAGAAGAGAAGGCGCTCAAAGACCAGCACGGGGCCAGTGCTGCTCAGTATGGTCAGGGGCTGGCCAGAAAAGAGGCAGAAGATGGAGCCAGCAAAGGCTGTGCCCAGGAAGCTCTCCAGCACCCCCTGAAATGCAGGGGAGGGGTGCCAGGCACACAGCAGGGATGGGGGTCCCAGGCCTGGCCCCAAGAGCAGCACAGCTGTCTGCACCTCCCTGCGCTGCAGGGGGCAGGGTGTCCTGGGGGCGCTATGAGCTACCTGGGCACAATGGTAGGTGGGCACCCAGGAATCCCACAGGCTGGACTGAGTGGGGTTTGTGCAGGGAACTCTGCAGCCACACCAACCTGCATGTTGGCAGTCGCATCCCCCAGCATGCCCCCAAAGGTGATGGCATTGGTGATCGTTGCCAGGTAGATGTAGAGCACTGCTGAGAGGCACTGGGGGTGCAGGCCATCAGAGAAGTCACTGCCATACCATGGTGCCTTCCTCCGGACATCTCGCAGCAGCCCCCCAAAAAGCCTGGGACAGCAGTGGGAGATCTCAGAGCAGTCCTGAGAGAACTGCAAGGCAGGGGCCGGTCCCTTCCCCAGGAGTCACCAGCCCAAACTGGTTTGGACATGGTGGCCCCATGTGCTGGGGAGAGCCAGTGCCCTACCCCAAATTCAGCATCCTGCTGCACCTCCGACCTTCCTTGTGCTTCCAGACACCCACCTGCCTGTCCTCTCCAGCTCCTCCCCGGAGTGTGGGTGCCCCAAGCCAGCTCTGTCCCCAGCTGCTGCTATCTTCCCATTGCCACGTGACTGCTGATCTGGTGGGTGCATGGTGGTCCTGTGGCAGACCAGAGCCTGAGATGACAGGCTTCAGATTGGAACCCTCAGGACTGCGTCTAGGGGACACTATGAGAGGGGACAGGGGTGCAAGCAGGGCTGGGGGGACCTCATGTATCCCTGATAATGATGAGGAGGAGAAAGATCAGGAGGAGAGATGAGGGAGCTGGACCAGATCATCTTCAAAGGTCTTTTCCAACCCAACCCTCCAGCAAGACCGGGAGCCAGCCCTAGCAGTACCATTTTTGGTGGAGGAGCTGAGCAGAGCCAGATGTGTCTGGCTCAGAGGGTGAGTTTCACATCTGAGTGCCGAAACCCAGTGTTCTCAGCAGCTCCTACCTGAGGACACGTGGGACAGTTTTGCCGTCCCTTGCTAAGAGGGGACAGCAGGACTGACAGCAATGGGGACTGGAGCTGTGATCATCAGCTGGAGCTGCACAGGGGCTTGTCTGGGAGGACCTCACTGCTAGAGGCTGGCTCCTGGGTGTTGTCATCCCCATGGAGATGGAAATTTCAATGTCACAGTCTCCACAGTCACAATGTCTCCATCTGGGACTCTGCAGAGGGCCTGGCAGAGGCTGCAGGTGCCCTCCCTCCAGCCTACCTCCTCTGCAGAGAAGGCAGAGAGTTTGGCGGAGGAATTCGGGCACTGGGGTCCCATTTCCCAGGAGGAAGCACAGTCAGCTCATCCAGGAATGCCTCCATTCCTGCAATGAGGTCCTCTCGGTGCTCAGCCTGCCGGGCAATCCTTTGGAACAGCTGTGGGGAGATGCTGTGGTTTAGCCACCACATCCCTGTGTTCAGCCACTTGCAGCCTTCCTCCCAGCCTGGAGCTATCGCCGAGAAAGATACCCATCCACTTCAGTGCAATGGGTGTACCTATATCCTACAGAACCAGCCCAAACCTCTGTTTTCTTATGCTGAGCAAGGGAAGCCCCATTCTCTGCCTCCTCTGTTGCATCCTACAGAGGAGAGGAGCCTTGGTGTCCTCAGCCTAGGCCTCATCCCAGGCCTGTCCCACCCAGGGGTGCTGCACCAGGCTCACCTCATCCATCAGCAACGTGGCCATGGCCCTGCCAACCTCATGGTAGACTTTGGCTCGGGGACCCAGCAGAATGAAGAGGAACCTGTGGGCGAGACATTGCATCTCCTGAGCAGCCCTCTCAGGAGAGACTGTGGTGCTGTGGGGATGCTGGGGATGGTGTCTGGGTAGGCTTGGAGGGCTGCTGCCACCCCAAGGGGTGGCCACCCTAAGTTGAGGGTAGGGAGAGAAGACAAGACACATGTCTACTGCCTACTGCTTGGAAACCCCATGGGAGACCATGAGACACCAGAACCCCAGCTAGATTACAGGGACTGCAGAAATGCAGGAGGCGGGGGTGGGGGAGAGGACTTCGGGGCAGTGAGGAGACATCTTTGGCTGGGGGTGTCTGTGGGGTCATGTTCGCAGGAATATTGCTGGCAGGCAGGATACAGGAGTGCTAGCATTGGGAAGGAGAGCTTGCCAGCTGCACAGGCAGCAAGTTTGATGGGACTACAGGCACATGGGAGGAGATAGAAAAGAGGGCTGAGTTCTTGAAAAAATATGTCTAAAATCCCACACTTCAGAGGGTGCTTCAAAATCATGAGGTCTCCAGAGGGACAGCCCATCCAAATATTTAGCCAATACTCCCACTTTTTTGAAAACTGGCAAAGATGGTTGCAGTCCTGGTACCCTAAGGCTGCAGAACAGTTCCAGTGATTGTAACCCAAACACACCTCCAAAGACTGGGTAGAGAAAGTTTTCTGACAACACAAGCAGGGCTGAAGGTCTCAGGCAAAAAGATTGTTGTGAGCCCCTCAAGACCTGTGCAGGCTCCCTGGGAAGGAGAAGGGGAAATCAAGTCTGACTAATCTAATAGCCTTCTGTGATAGTATGACTGGATGGATAGATGAGGGGAGGGCAGTTGATGTTGTCTACCTTGACTGCAGCAAGGCTTTCAACGCCATCTCCCACAGTATCTTCAGAGGTAAGCTTAGAAAGTTTGGGTTAGATGAATGGACAGTGGGGTAGATTGAAAACTGGCTGAAAGACGGCTCAGAGGGTTGTGACCAGTGACACAGAGTCTAGTTGTAGGTCTGTAACAAGTGGTGTTCCCCAGGGGTCAGTACTGGGTCCAGTCCTCTTCAACATATTCACCAATGACATGGATGAAGGGATGGAATGTACCCTCAAGTTTGCTGATGACACAAAACCAGGAGGGGTGTCTGACACACCAGAAGGCTATGCTGCCATACAGTGAGAGCTGGACAGGCTGGAGAGTTGGGCAGAGAGGAACCTGATGAAATTCAACCAGGGCAAGTGCAGGGTGCTGCACCTGGCGAGGAATAACCCCCTGCACCAGGACAGGTCGGGGGGGACCTGCTGGAGGGCAGCTCTGAGGAAAAAGACCTGTGAGTCGGGTTCCCACATGCACTTTCTCAGAGTCCTGGCGGACAACAGGATGACCAGGAGCCAGCGATGTGCCCTTGTGGCCAAGAAGGCCAATGGCATCCTGGGGTGCATCAGGAAGAGTGTGACCAGCCAGCAGGTCAAGGGAGGTCATCCTTCCCCTCTGTTCTGCCCTGGTGAGGTCCCATCTGAAGTACTGTGTCCAGTTCTGGGCCCCCCAGTTCAGGAACTGCTGGAGAGGGTACAGCAGAGGACCACAAAGATGATTAGGGACCTGGAGCATGTCTCGTACAAGGAAAGGCTGAGGGACCTGGGTCTTTTTAGTCTGGAGAAGACTCGGGGCACGTGATCAGTGCTTTACAAGTACTTGAAGGGTGGGTGTCAGGAGGATGGGGTCAGTCTTTTTTCAGCGGTGCCCAGTGACAGGACAAGAGAGAACGGGCACAAACTTGAACATAGGAACTTCCATCTAAAAATGGAGAGTCAATTCTTTCCTGTGAGGGTGGCAGAGCCCTGGAAGAGGCTGCCCAGGGAGGTGATGGAGTGTCCTTTTCTGGAGATATTCAAGCCCTGCCTGGACATGTTTCTATCCAGGCTGCTATAGGTGAACCTGCTTTGGTAGGGGGGTTGGGCTAGATGATGTCTGAAGATCCCTCCTAACCTCTGCAATTCTGTGATTCTGTGACCTCCCACCAAGGAGAGAGCAGGAGGTGGACAGATGTCCTGCTCCACCCTGCTCCTGGAAATGGGTGCTCTGGGCAGAGTGACCAGGAGGTGGCAATGTCCCTCTTAATCCTGGCCTGCCTTCTCCACACACTGCCTAAGGAAACCGTCAACTCAGGGGGCACTGACCATTTCCCCTTATGGCTTCAGAGGATGCATTCATCAACCATGGAGAAACACCTCCTGCCCTGATCCTTTTCCCCTATGCCAACCTGCAAGAGCCATCCCACTGCTCAGGAGAGCATTGATGGCAGTGAGAGGGTGAGACTCCTGCAAACCTGTGTTTCTTCCAAGCCACGAGTTCCCATGCTCCCAGTCAGTAAATGGAAAGCATCCAGACCTTTCTAAGTAGGAGAGTGAATACAGAGCCCAGGTGGGGATAACACAGGGGATGTCCCCCTCAGGTTGTCCAGCAGATGCTGCACTCTTACCCTGTCCTGGAATGCTTCTTAGGAATGGGAATAGCAGGAAGGGAAACAGTGAGTCAGGGTTCTGGGACTGCACATGGTATCGCGTGCTGTACTCTTTGCTTTTGCCATGCAAAGCCTTGCCCTGTGCAGGAGGGAGTGGGGAGACAGGGTCAAAAGGCACAGGGACATTGGCTGTGCTCCATTTACCTGCTGGGTAGAGCGACTTCGGCCAGCGAGCCAAGGGCCACCCCTTGTCTGAGGCGAATGAAGGCGATGAAGGGCTTCTCCAGGAATTCAACTTCACCGACAACAATGTGGGCTACTTCAGCCCCCTCTGGGACCTTCTTCTTAAATCGATTTCTCAGCTGAAAGGAAGAGTTGCAGCAGCTGGGTGCTCATGATGCAGCAGTTGCTCTCAGCCCAGCTCTGTCCTGTCTTACCTGCTCCTTAAGAGGTGTTTCAGAGACCTGGGCTCCAGACTCAGTCCAGCTTTTGGCTTTCCCTGCAAAGAAAAGGAGCAAGCAGCAAAATACATATGCAAGTGAATGGCCAGCATGGGTATTGCTCCGGGATGGTGGCAGTGGAGGGATGCCCAGTGGGACAGCCATGTTGCCACCCATGGCCAGGCACCAAGCCTACCTCGGCATGGAGAGAGGCTGAGCTTGGTGAGGAGCTGCAGCAGGGATGTGGTGGTCTGGTGCTGTGGCTGGCGAAGCAGGAGGTCTGCCAGGCGTTCCCTCAGCTCAGGCTGCAGCTCTGCTTCCTCGGGCTGCCCAGAAAGTGTCCTGTCTGCAACAGGGATGAGGACTGCCCTGAGTGCCCCAGTTCACTGGCTAGAGGGGGGCTGTGTACGGAAAAGCCCACTTTGCTGGAGCAGCAGACAGCCACCCCAGGTACCTGGGACACTTTCTCTGGTGACCAGTGCATCCCAGGAGGTGATTTTTTTATTCTCCACATACCAATTATGTCCTTGAAACAAAGGGCATCCAAACCCAGGAGCATTGTCCCCTTCTGCAGGCACTTCCTTAGCTGGAAGAGGCTGTTCAGGGGGAGGGCTGGGACATGCGGTGCGCTCCAGCGCATCCCACCATCCTCCACTTTCTCCTCGAACTTTATCCACCTGCCCAGGGAGATGTGTGGGGTCAGCAACAGGGTAGTCCCATGCCCCATGCCCCATGCCAGGCAGTGGGAGCTGGAGCTTGGATCTATCCCTCAGATATCCCATTGGTAAAAAAGATCCCTCCCAGTTTTTCTGTAGCCCCTTTAGGGACTGGAAGGGGCTCTAAGGTCTCTCTAGAGCCTTCTCTTCTCCAGGCTGAATGCCCCCAACTCTATCGTCCTCTTTCCATAGCAGAGCTGTCCCAGCCCTCAGGCCATTTTGGTGGCCTCCTCTGGCCCCGCTCTCACAAGTCCATGTCCATCTTGTGCTGGGGACCCCAGAGCTGGCCACAGTGTCACCAGAGCAGAGAGGAGCATCCCCTTCTTGACTTGCTGGTCATTCTGCCCATGATGCAGCCCAGGAGATGCTTGGTTTTCTGCGCTGCAACAGGCATGGTGCTGGCTCATGTCCCCTTTGTCACCCACCAGTACCCCCAGTCCTTCTCAGCAGGGCTGCTCCCAACCCACCCATCCCCAGGCTGTGCTGGGACAGGGGCTTGCCCTGCCATTAGCAGCGCTTGCTGGAGTCAGAACAGAGGTTTATTGAACTGTTTGCCACGCTCAGGCCATGCCAAATATTTTAACTCTGGGAGCGAACAGAGCTTCCCTTTGTCTCCATGGGTGGGCGCTGCTGTTGGAGGCTCGGCGTGCTGCACGGGGAGAGCGTGCCCCGGCAGAGCCCCGTCCTGTGCTGGGGAGGAGCGGGGCTGGGTGCTGGGGCGAGCCGTCACACCCGCAGCTCAGTGGTGGTGTCCCCCATGAGACCCTCTGATCCCCAGGACAGACCCATTGCTGCCTCAGGAACCCCATGGCTCCTGTGCCCCTGCCAAGAACCAGAGGGGTGGTGCGGGGTGCGGGAACATCATAACCCTGCTCCTGCCCCACACAAGCCCCAGCTACTCTCCGTTGGGCCCCACTGTCCATAGCCAAGCCTGCCCTGACCTACTCCCCTGGTCGCCTCGTGAGGTGTGCTGGATCTGGGGAGCGTCAAAGCACTGTCCGAGCCCCAGCGCAGCTACTGGAGCCTTGGAGAGGCAGCGAAGGCAGGAGCAGAAGCAAAGCCACGGTGCCTATGCACGGTCACTCCCTGCGCCCTGCCTGACACCCTACCCTCTCCCATGAAACAGGTCGCCCTAAGATGGCACCCAGCCTTCAGAGATGCTGTGGGCTCCATCAGAGTTGGGCTTTCAAAGGCTGGGCTTCCCAAACTGTAGGCATGCCTACCTGGCTGTCTCTCTCCACTCCAGCCCTGCTGGTGTGCTGAGGAGCTGGTTGAGTTGGATGAAGAGCAGTGGGCAGGTGGCATCCCCTTGCTCCTCCTGCTGCTGGGCAGCACTGACTTGCTTGGCTGTTGGGGCCATGCTGGAGGGGAAGATGCTGAAGCCAAAAGAGTGGTACGAAGCTTCAGGGTTGCTCCCTCTGGTCTCAGCTGTAAGCAGGCATCTGCCTCCTGGAGAGTTGCACCAACCACCTCCCCTCTGGAGCTGCCAGCACTCACAGAATCCTACACATCCCACACCTTATGAAAGCTGTGAACCAGTTTAAACTGGCCACAAACCAATACATGGGAACTGAGCCCAAAACAGCAATCTCAAAACATTGGGGCCAGCCCCATGGGTTCCAGTGTGGTTGGCTCCTGCCACCCCCAGCCACCCACCTGGGCCAGAGACCAGGGAACTCCCCTGCCTCCTAGTGACCTGCATGGAGAAAGCTGCACTGGTGCTCTCTGGGGAGCAGTGTATCCCCAAGCCCTCCTGCACCCTGCAAGGCTTTGGTGAGCGTACAGCAAAGCCAGACCCAGATGGTGGTAGTGTTGGTGCCTGCACCAGGTGCCTGTGCCCATGGCAAGAGGGGTGGCACAACCCTATGGCAGCTCTTCCTGGTAAAGGGGATGTGGGAACCTGTGCTGGGGAAGGATGTGTCACTGCTGAGGAAATCCAGCGTGGGGCAAGAGGGGGTTGCCAGTGGCAGGGTTCATGGCAAGGTCTAGGAGTGCGTCAGGACTACGGCCATCCTGGCTGCGGTAGGCAAACGGATGTTGCAGCGTGTGTGGGGAGGAAGGATGCTGGCACAGTCACATCACCCTGCTGGGCATGAGGAGAAGGCATGGTGTTGCAGGTGGAGAGCAGGGCACCATGTTTGCTCTGCCTGTGGCATGCCCACTGCTGCCATCACTGGCCATGGCTCCATGCAAACAAACAGCTGGGTTGTGTGCAATGCAAACACAGCAGCAGGCAACACAAACAGCAGCCAGCACAGACGGGTTGTGCTGGAACCCACTGGCCCTGGGCAGGATTCAGCCCCAAGAGAAGCCTGGTGCTGGGACACGTGCTGAAGTCACATTTCAGGGGAGCACAGCTGGGCACGCACCAGTCTCTGGGTTGCTGGTACCTGCCCTGTGATGGATGAGATGGGAGCTGAGGCTGAGGAGTTGCTGGTGCTGATTCCAGCCCTGGGGGAGGCAGCGGGGGCAGCCCTCCCCATCATCCCCACTATCCCAAAGTACAGCAAAACCTCCCCTGTGCCTGTCACCATCTCCTGTGCCATAAACAGTTTCAGTCCAGCAACAGCAGCTACCCAATAGGGCTGGCCTCATCCTGCCCCTGTTCCCCCTTTAGCACAGGGTGAAGGCAGTAGCCTGCAGCACAATTGGGGTGAAGCCATGCCAGGGCATCCCGGGTGCCGAGGCATCTCCCAGCTGTGAGACACCAAGTTCAGTTTAGCCCCCTGGCTCCTTGAAGAGGAGTGGAGGGAATGGGGGGTGGGGTGGGCAGCCTGGGGAGGAGTTGGGGCTGAGACTGGAGTCAACACCCGGATCCTGCTTTATTGGGGTGTGATTCCCCCATGGATACAGGAGGGAGAGGGGCTGGCCTGAGTCAGGGGGCTGCATGCTGGGGGAGGCACACAGTGTGTGTGTTGCAGGGCTTGGGAGTGGTTGCATAGTGTGTGAGGAACTACACGGTGTCGTGGGGGGCATAGGGTCTTGGGGCTCACACAATGTGATGGAAATCACATCGAGTGATGGAGGAAGTCATGGAATGTGATGGAGGTTCACACAGCATGGTGGGGTCCATGACGTGGGGGGATCCACATACCATGAGGGTGTCCTATTTGAGGGGCTCACATGGTGTGTGGGGGGATCACATGGCAGGGGGATGTCAGACAGTGGTACGGGCCACACCTTGTGGGAGGGATGACTATCTGGCCAGCTGTCCTTTGGCTCTGCCACATCTGCCCTCCCCTAGCTTCAGGGCTGCCATGGGTCCTCCCACTGCAGGCTTCCTTGCTCACGTGGAGGCCTGGGGATTTGGGGTGGCCTTGGTGGACTGCTCTGAACCCCTGCCCTGCCCTGTGCCCCATCCTCCTGTCCCCAAAACGCCATTACAGTGCTCCCCAGAGCCACCCTCCTTGAGGATCGACGCTGCCCATGAGGCTGGACCCTGGCACTTGCCTTTCCCTTGATCCCCTAGTCATGCTCCCTGTGACTGCCTGGCTGTTTGCTCTGCGATAGCAGTGTGCCCAAGGTGAGTGGCACAAGGCGGGGGATGTGTGTATGCTTAGCCATGGTGGAGACCCCCGGTAGCAGGACCAATGGATGAGGAGAGACAGGGAGGCCCGGGGGCACCCAAACCTTCCAGGGGCCTCCCTCTCCCTCCTGTAAGGGCTGCACCATCACAGCCCCCGGCACAGGGGTGCGTGGCTGGCAGCAGTGGGGTGCAGGCAGGAGGGCTGTGGGTATCTGCAGGGGTTGGGCAGCAGTGGCTGCAGAGGCAGAGAAGGGCAGAAGCAGGAGAGGCTGTGGCAGGCAGAGAGGAACAGGGAGTAGAAGGCAGTGAGGCAGAGGCAGGGAGGCAGGCAGCAGGAGGCAGACAGGAACTGCAGCCTGCCACCCCGCTTGCCCACTGCCAGCCCTCTGTGCCAACAATCTCCCTGGCAGCTGACGTGAGCGGTGCCTCCCTGTCCCAAGGTGCCAGGTCAGCTGGCAAACACTGCCCATGCACGCCTGGCCTTGGGGACATGGCAGGGAACTGCAGGGGGGAAAATCACATCCCCACAAAGGAACCTACTGTAGAGCTCCACAGGGATGCAGAGGCTCCACAGGGATGCAGAGACCCTTGGCTGGGACACCCCACTTCACTGCTGCCAAAGTCTTTTGGGCTGCTGATAGCCAGAGGAGGCGGAAGGAAAAACATCCAGCAAACAATTGCAAAAGTCAAGTCTGAGCAAGAAGGAAGGCGTAAGCCGAGGGGGGGTGGGGTTGCCAAATCCGGCAGTATTCCTTGGAGACACTGACAACAATGACAGGAATATTTAATCATGCCTTGCTGAACCCAAACCAGCAGAGGGGCTCGGGGCTTGGGACCTCAAGGGTCCTGTAAGGAGCCACAGCCGACCTGAACATGAGCTGGGACAGGACTCTGTGCACCTGGCTCTGGTGTCAGCAGCCTTTTCTGGGCTGTCACCTAGGCTAAGGACAAGGCCAAACACAACAAGCAGTTGCCAGCACGGTGAAGGGGATGGAGAAGTTCCCTGGCAGCCCCCAAACACAATGGCCACAGACTGGGATAATGGATACAAGGACATTATCTAGGAGGGGACTGCAAGATGAACCTGTGAATGACCCCCCATTCAGGCTCTCCATTGAGGCACAAAAGTGGCCTCATGGGCAGAAAAAGTTTCTGCCACCATCTCATTCTGCCACTGCCAGTACAGGGTGGCACATGGCTGGAAGTCTGTCCCCTATCATGGTGCCATGCCGTCACCAGGGGCGGAAGGAAGTTTTAGCTCTAAACCATGAGGTCCTGCAGGGTGCACTTCTCCTCCCGAATCCTCCCAGGCCACCTTTGGCACAAGTCCCACTAGCCAGCCCTGTGGATGTATACTGTGATCCCCCTTCTCCCTGCCTGAGACCAGGCAATAAAGTTTCCTGTCTGCTTTCCCTCAGTCGCCTCCTCCCCTTCACAGCTTCAGCGCAGCCCTAAAGGCATCGTCAGCTCTCCCGGGCTCCCCAGGGCCAGGCCGCTGGGTGCCCCGGGCTGGGGACAGGGGACACCGCTACGGCGGTGGCTGATGAACCGCCCCCCCACCCCATCCCCGGCAGCCCCCGAGCTGGGGACTCCCCCCAGCCCTANAGTGCTCCGGGTCATGGACGGGCGGGCAGTGCTGATCCAGGCGCTGCTGGCGGCAGGTGCGGACACGCGTGGGGAGGGTCCCGGTCGGCCCCGGGTGGAGGCCGCCGCCCCGGTCCTGGGCAACG
>VZTM01018608.1:48077-149456 GCA_013400555.1 Jacana jacana
CCCCCTCCTTCTGTTCCCTCTCTGACCCTCTGAGTCACTTCCCCTGCTTAGATATTGCCTCTATTTATACACATACATATATGTGTATATATATATTAGAAAAACCCCACCCTTCCTTTTCACGCCCACTCTGCATGTTATTTGCACCAACATAATGCCTTGTAGCTGGGCACGGGGGGAGCTTGCTGCCAGCCCTGTGTGATGCTTCTCTGGCTGAGCAGTGGGGTGTGCTCTGCCCCAGGGATGGCCATGTGGCCGGGTGCTGGAAAGCTTGCAGACTTCCTCTGCTCTGGTCCAAGCACTGACGTTAGATGTGCCTGTACGTATTACAGCTACTTCCCTTATTTAAAAAAAAAAGAAAAAAAGAAAAAAAAATTATTTGTTCTTTGTGAGGATGAAGTAATGCCTTCAAAGAATTTCTGTGATGTTGGTAATCATGTCAGGGGTGGTTTTTTTAGCTGATTCAGCACAAGGTTTTCATCACTGTCCCTTCTGCCCCGGGGATTATTGGGTGGATGTGTCCAGGGGTAAAAGCGTTACGGTCCCTGGAAGGGAAGCATGGTGAACATTGTGTGCAATGCTTAGCCACTGTTCCCCTGGCATTCTGGCTTCCATCCTCCCATGGAGAGTGGCTGTTGCTGCTGGGATGCTGGTGGCCACAAGGGCTCTCCCACTGAGCTGGGTGGGATGGGCACCTTGGCCCTGTCATGCAGGGCCATGTTGTGAGCTCTCCTGCCGTTGTCTTGCAGGGGTCAGCACTAATGCAGTTCTACCTCCTGGAAGAGGCGAGAGAGCCATGGAACCAGCGCCATCCCTGGGACAAGCCTGCAGCACAGCGGGGGCTTGCTGGAGCAGCAGGACAGCCCCAGCTTCGGGGCTGGTTGGGCAATGGTGTCACTGCAGAGTTTCGTGGCCATCTGTGGGACGGAGGGGCTTGGGAGAGGCACTTGCCAGTCAGGTGGCTACAAGGAGGGAGAAGGGACTGCCCAGCCAGCGGCAGAGGGGCTCTCCAGCAGCTCTCCATCCACTGTGGTGCATGCCGAGGAACAAACTGTGAAAGGCGAGGACACAGGGCTCGGGGCTTTCTTAGGCGCAGGAGGGGTGGGAGGGTAACAGCTATTTAACAAGATATTTTTCATTTTAAATTATATATTTATTTTAGATAATCTGTATATAGTATTTATATTTATTGTAGGTCTGACCCTGTATCCTTCGTGTAGGTCAAGATTAACAGGGTCAGACCTCCCTTATTTTTTAAGTGCAATGTAATATTCTAATAAATAACACTTTGTTACAAACACTTGGGTTGTTAATTTAATGATTGAGGTGGGAAGGAGTCAGACCTCTGAAGACTGCATGTAGCAACACGACCTTGCTAGTGGGGTACTGCAGACAGCAGCAGAGATCCTGAGTGTGTGGTGGGGGCTGCTGGATTGGCTTGTGCCACCCTGAGGGGGCAGCAGAGCAGTGTGGTGCAAGGGGCTGGTAGCAGGATCTATCATGCAGGAGTCTGCAGCCAGGCCAGCTCCATCAGTGTTCCTTTGGAAATTTGCATCTTTGCTAGCTAAAGCCCTGAGAGGGATGTGATGTTTGGGTGCCTGCTTATCAAGCAAAGCTGCCCCTAGTATAAGTGAAGCCACTTGTGACCACTGATTGACTCAGATGGGCCTGATTCCTGGTTTTAAGCCAGAATTTGGCTAAAAAATATTCCTTGCAGGGGATCCCATCAGTTCCTGGGGTGGATGCAGGCTCCTCAGGCTGGCATCATTCCAGTGAGCGTTATTTCAGCTGGTGGTTCAGGACTGATTCCTGACTTTGCAGTAAAAATAACCCCCAAACCACCTCTTTCCTCTTCCTTGATCTTCCCCAGAGGTAGCTGAGATCAGAGTGAGATGCTGGCTTTAGTAGTCTTGAAGCAGAGAGAAAGGGCTTCTTCCTCTGCAGGAAGCCTGCTTTCCTCCAGCCCCTTTCCCTTCAGCAGATGTCAAATTTCAGTTTTTGAAAGGGAGTCCTAAGCTACTGCTTTCCACTCCTGCTCCCACAACGTGTGCTAAAGCTGGGCAGCCAGTAATCTGCAGAGCTTTTTGGCCTAATACAGTCAAAAATTAGCTCTGGCCTTATGCTCACTGGGGTAGGGCTTGCTTAGGAAGTGAGTGCATAGGTTCATCCCTCTTGTGTAGCTGATAAGTCTTGCGGTAGCAAAACCTGGGGTGTGGAAAGGGGAAACACAGCAATACTTTGGCTTTCTAGTGCTTCCCGAGATAGAAGGGGCTAAAGTACACAGTTACGGCAGATGGGAAGTGGATGGGTGAAAACAGGCACCCTTGTGTGATATCACCTGCAGAGTAAAAGCTCCTGCAACTGCCATGGCCTGAGTCCCAGATCCAGGGAAACACGTTACTGATTCCTCTTCATGCAAATCTCAACCTTAGTGCTGTGGGAGTGCCAGCTCAGAGACTCCAACTTTTGGCCTTTTTCAGTGTCTATTAAGCAAGTAATGACTCCAGTTGCTGTGAAGGAGGCTCTTCTGCTCTGGGTCACTGTCACCTGGCTGTGTCCATGCTTTGTTGCGTGCTGCTGCTGCTCCCCTTCATGGAGCTGCTTCCCACTCCAGCCCTGCTGCCTCTCTGCCTTTTATGGTGGGCAGCTCTGCATGCCCAGGGTTCCATGCCACCCTGGTGGACACTGGGAATAGCTCTGCTGGAAGGTTTTTCTGCAGATGGCTGGGGCTTCTGCCTGGAGCCCAGCTGCCCTCCTCCTTCCCTCAGAGGACTTGTTCTGGTCCACTTTGCTCCTCTGCAGGCCGGCAGTGCAGGGCTGGGCTGGGCTGCCCGCGTGTGGCAATTGAACAGGCCAAGAGATAGGAAATGTAATTTGGAGATGTAAGGAGTGGAAAGCTGGCTGGATCTTTGGGCTGGTTTCTTCTGCCCCACTGGGCTGGGAAAAGCTGACAGTCCTATGGATGTTCTCTTCCTGGCTAAGGCCCAGGGCAGATCTCTGGTCCAGCTGTGCCTGTGGCCATGAAAGAGGAGGTATCCCAGAGCCTGTCTAGGGAATGTGGGGCTATGCCCTACCCAAGATGCCCAAGCATTGCAGGAGGAGGCTGGGCTGCTTGCCTAACTGTGTCTGCAGGAATAGGGTGCCAGGAAAGCAGTCTCAGACACCTCACAGACCCCCTGGACAGCAGTGGGCCACCATGGCAGGTGGCCAAGCTGAGCACAGGCTGGTTCCTGGTGAAGGCTAGCTCTGGCCTCCAGAAGTCCCAGCTCAGCAGCCTGGCCTTTCACCCTGCTCCAGGCACAGACCCAGAAGCACAAACATGTCACCAACCACAGCGTTTCCTGACTGCCATGGTGTCGAGCCCACTTGCTGCCTCTGACACTGACTCCATATGGTGACATCTGGCATATCCCTTCAAATCCCTTTGATGCCTGTGCCTGACTTGTCTACAGGGGACAAAATGTGTGCCCAGCCACTAAACACCATCACCTAATGTGTCCCCCAGCCCACTGCCTGGGCTCATGCAGTCCTGCTGCAGGCAGAGACCACATGCCTGGAGAAGAGCCCTGCAGCTTCATCTCAGCCTCTTCTCTGGAGTGAGGGTCAAAGTTAGGCGACCTCCAAAATCCCAGATGTGGATTTAATAAAAGAATTGCAATATATTGCATTAGCCAATTTAATAACCTATTCTTTCTCCCCTGCCCCAGCACCTTGGTGGCTGTGCTTCAGCACCTTTGGCCATCTTAGTGTGGCAGGGTTTGGATGGAGGGGATGGCAGTGCACTGGGGCAGGGACGAGGCAGCCAAAGAGATACCTGACAAGTGGCCAAAGCACCCTTGCTGCCTCCCTTTGGAAGCAGGCAGCAGGAGTCCTGCATGTGGATCCATTTGGCTGTTTTTCCTCCTGGCTGAGATTGTTGGCTTTTCCCAACTTCTCACTCAGCTTCTCTCAAGCCTGGGATGGGCTTTGCAACACCGAGGCATCTTCCAGAAGTTTGTTGCCACTGCAGAGAGGGCGATGCAAATGTCCCCAGGCACCTGCGGAGTTGGAAGCACAGCTGAAAGCCTCACACTGGCACGCAACTGCCCTCATGGGTGGGGTGCAGGCAGTAAGGACTGTCCCCAGACTCCAGCTCTGCACTGGGTGGCTAGCAATGCTGGGGGGGCAGTAGGCGGGAAGCTGTGGTGGCTGGAAAGAGCTGTGGAAGGCACTGAAAACGGTGCCTCCAACAAGAGCTGAGAGTCCCTGAAAGTTGGTTCCCGGACTCTGCTTTTTAATTTTTTAATTTAAGTGCTGTAACAGGTTTTCCCCAGCTGCCTCTGGCTGCAAAGCAGCATGCTGGGCACTTCAGGTTTTGATACCTTCGCCCGAAAAGCATCTGATTATTAGGGGACTAGAGCATCTCTCTTACGAGGAACAGCTGAGGGACTTGGGTCTTTTTACTCTGGAGAAGTGAAGACTGAGGGGGGATCTGATCAATGCCTATAAATACTTAAAGGGTGGGTGTCAGGAGGATGGGGCTAGTCCTTTTTCAGTGGTGCCCAGGGACAGGACAAGAGAGAACAGGCACAAACTTGCACATAGAAAGTTCCATCTACACAGGAAGAGGCACTTCTTTCCTGTGAGGGTGGCAGAGCCCTGGAGGAGGCTGCCCAGAATGGTGGTGGAGTCTCTGTCTGTGGAGACATTCAAGCCCCCCTGGATGTCTGAATGTGTTCCTGTCCAGCCTGCTCAAGGTGAACCTCCTTTGTCAGGGGAGGCGGACTAGATGATCTCTGAAGGTCCCTTCCAACCCCTACAACTCTGTGATGGCCTCATCATGGTCTCACCCTTTACTTGAGCCCATCTGAGCAAGCTCAAAGGGAATCAAAGGTGATCATTGGTGGCAGAAGCAGGCCGCAGGGCACCAGGTGAACAGGCAGCCAGACTTGGTGGCTGCACAGGACACAATGTGCCCTCCACAGGAGTCCGCTGCCCCCAGCCTCCCACTGCCTGGCTCCGCACCTCTGCCCGGCAAAGCACACTGTGATTTCAGCCTCCCCCTGGTGTTCCACTGGATCTGAGAGGTCTGGCACCTCCAACCCCAGTTCTCCATGGGTCTGGAGGATGAGGCCATGTTTGGCACCACTCTGGCTCTGTGTTTAGCATCTGTTACTGCTTTTAGGTCTGTTCCTGGCACTCTCCTGAGGCCCTGTCTCAGGGCTAGAGGGTGGCAGAACTCTGCCAGCTTGGGCAGGGGCAGCCATTGTGAGGAGCAGGCAAGCAGAGCAGGGCCAGTGTGTCACCCCACGGCTGGGCATCGCCGGGCTCTGAGGGCTCCAGGGACACTTCAGGGCTGCTGAGGGGATACAGTTGCACCCGAGCCCGCAGAACACGGCCGAGCCCACTGAGCTCTCCTCTGGCTTCCCCTCGGCGCCTTCCCCTCATATAGGCCACGTCTCGCGCCCCGCTTCCCTCTGAGGTGGCCGGGCCAGCGACACCCAAGCGCAACCGATCCAGATGGAGAGGCCTAGTCCCTCACATCCCGAGCAGGCGCCCGTGTCCCCGTACGAAGCTCAGGGCCCCGCCAGCCGCCTCTAGCCCGCCCCGCTGAAGTGCACATGCGCAGAAGGAGACTGTGCCGGCTCTCCCCCCCCTCCCCCCATCGCGCAGGCGCCTTGCGGAGGCAAGATGGCGGCGCCCGTGGACCTGGAGCTGAAGAAGGTATAAGTTCCTCTGCGGTAGGCAGTATATTTCCCTGCTGTTTTCTCAGGCGGCGTCTTCCCGTCCCCTCCCCTGAATCCCGCCTCTGTTTCGGCCCCCGCCGCCCGCCCTCAGCAGCGTGAGGACGGCGGGCCGCGGCCTGTCAGGGCCGCCACTCATCGCCGCTGCTCTCCCCCTCAGGCCTTCACTGAGCTGCAGGCCAAGGTGATAGACACACAGCAGAAGGTGAAGCTGGCGGACATGCAGATCGAGCAGCTGAGCAAGACGAAGAAGCACGCCCACCTCACCGACACGGAAGTCATGATGCTGGTGGACGAGACCCGCATGTATGAGGGTGTGGGGAGGATGTGAGTATCTGTCCGGCCTGCAGCGGATGGTGGGGAGCTTGCTGTGCCGAGAGCAGCTGGCTGGCTCCCTGCTTGGGTGTACCTGGCTTCTGTAGCGGAGTGGGGTGATGATTGTTGCCCTGTGTACAGGGAGACATTACCCCCAGCCTTCGTGTGCAAGAAACCTCAAGGCTGCTGCCCTGGGCAGGAGGCTCTCCTGTTTGCAAAGAACATGCCATCTTTCTCTTGGCACATTCATTTGTTTCATTTTTCTCATTGTCTTTAATTTTTTAATTCCAGCAGTCTGTCTGGGAATGCAGTAAGACTTACTGGGTTTTGTCTTTTGGGGTTAGCTAACAACTGCAATGAAGATGTTCCATTATCAATGTTACTAGCTTTGTGTGGTTTTGCTTAATAGCTCTGCTCCTGGCTGTGATGATCTTTGGCATCTCTGGGAAATTTGTAAAGTAGACTAGAGGAGCAGCATTCTAATGACAAACGGCATTTGTGAGAAGGCTCTCAGAAATCTGACCAGCTTGGGTCATTTCTGATGTAGTTTACTTCAGACTCCTTGAAAAAACAGTGTGCACAGTTTACATGCTCTGGGCTTTGCTTGCACAAATGCTCTACAGAAATGCCCTTTGCAGTATCATGCTAGGGAATGCATCTTACAGTTGTGGCCTGATTTTTTTAAACCTTGGGAAGGAGTCTAAAGCTCATATTTGCTCCTATGTGTTGGATGGCTGTCAAAAGGAACATCTTAAACCAGATGTAACATATTTGATTAACATCCACAGCTTCTGTTTGATTGTAGCAGCCTCTGATAGAACTATACAAAGTGGTTTCAAATCTGAAATATGTGCTTACTTGATAAATACCACATTAAATTTCTGTGTTTATGACCTTAGAGTACTATGGTTTTTCTCTTGCATCTCTTGTGAGTTGGGTGACAGCGATGACTCTGCTGACTTTGGTATGTGGCACTGGATCTGCTCTGTCTGCTGCCAAAAGGGGTGAAAGTATCAACCTCTTCCCCACCCTGTGTTTACCCCACCTACTTTGTATGGAAGTGGATGGTCACACAGCTGAGTTATGGGCCAGGTCAGTCAACAGGTGCTCTAATCCATCAGACCCCACAATCTCCAGCCTGAGTTGTAGGGAGATGACAGGACTGGGAAGCTGGGAATGGTGTGTGGTTTGCCCTTTGCCCTGGGTTTTCAAATGAAGTTGTACCCATCAAAAAGAGGTGTTCAGCGTGAAGTCCCTTTCTTGGCTCTCAGTACCTAAACTTTTCCATGTAGTTGAATTAAACATTGGATTTGTGTGGGGATGCTAGTGACTGATACCTTAAAAGGAGATGGATTTTGGCCCCTTGCAAGAGGTGACAGATTTGACTTGGGCAGACTGTAGGCCTAGCAAGCACTCATGTCTGGAGTAGTCATGAAACAACTCATGAGTGGTTTTTCTGTTTAGCTTTGTTACAGAAGAGTAGAAGATAATTTTGGAGCCAAGAATTTTTTTAAAGGAATTTTAAAATCTGAAAATACAGAACACTGCTCCTGTATGGAGAATTCCCTCAAGATACACTCACATTTTTAAGGCATTTGCCTTTGTCATAAAAAAATCATCCTGCTTGTGAATCAGATGTGGGTAGCAGATGGTGTTTCGTGCTGGCTGAAATGCATTGTCCTGCTTTTTGCTTCTACCTCTCAGTTATAAGAGATGCTTACCTTTTTTTGTGTCCTAAACCATTTATGCTTTTTCTGTATGCAGCAGCTGCAGGAGCGATGATCTTCTGGGGAGTCTCCATTTGCTTACCTTTCTGTGAGCAGAGTAGCTTAGGCTTGGCAGGCAGCTGTCATTCCTCCAGGGATGGCAGAGGTGCCATCATAAATATATTTACATTATGATAATATTTAAAAGATGAACTCTTCATGGGCCTTGTTGTACTGGCCACTATGCAAATATAAAAAAGAGAGAGCTTCTTTTCTGAATACTACTCATTCATGCTTTTATTTTTTTCTTTTTCTTTTTTTTTTTTTTTCCTTGATGTGGTATTTCTGTCAACTCTGCTTGTTTTGACTGTGAGGCTGGAGGCTTCCTTGCCAATTGGCAGTAATGCTCTGTTTGATGTGTCTCTCCTTAGTATGGAGAACATGCACCAGGGATATGAGGCCTTTTGTGGAGCCCACTCCAATCCCTACGAGAGAATTTATCGCTGAAATCTGAACTCCAAGCAAAGCAGGCTACAGCAGCCCTTGAGCAGGAGTTGAAATTCAAGGGCAGTCCTGGCATCTTGTGTTCCACTGCAGACCAATGGAGGTGGTCATTATGGTTCTTATGGACGTATAAGCCAGGTTTTGTGAAGTGGAATTGCAGGTTTTTTAATTTGTTGCCTTTATTGGCTTGTACACATGTGGGAGTTCAGCTGCTAAAGGGATATTTATGATGTCTTGGTTTCTTTTGCGTATCTAGCATGCAGATGCTGGGGCTGTAGTGGGTTTCAGTTAGCCAGAAATGGTGGAAGGCTGTATCAGTGTTAACTCTGATTATCAGTGTGCTTCTGACTGCTTGCTTGAATTGCTAAATTCTTTGATATAGTTTTATGCTTCTATTCCTGTTCTCAAATTTTTATTTTTTTATTTATTTTTCTTCTTTAACCCATTGAAGCTGCTACTAGGATCTGGCTTCTTATAGAGTTTCTCTGTTTTCTTTCTCCAGCTTTGGTAGTTTGGGATGCACATATGGAGCTAGTACATACAGTTTTGTATGGTAAGATAGTCCAGGTCTTCATGAAATCTGACGGCTTGAGGAACTGATGATATGCTGCATCCTGGGAGGAAGTCTGTCTAGCTCGATACTTGCTTCTACATTACTTGGAAAGCAGTTGTGTGGTTTTCGTTCTCTGAAGCCCTATTTTGAACCTTCTTCCATTTTGAGAGGCATTCCCTGCACTGCTGGAAAACGTGAAACTCCATTTGTCATTCCTCAACTTGGTCTCTTTATTTTTATTTTTTTTAATTCTTTTTTAATATTGTAATGTGTATAACACGCAGAGTCCTTACTCGCTTCCACATGTGGGTCTCAGTTTACTTTTGCTATAGCTATTTTGGGGTTGACACAAGAAATGTCAGTGCCACATAGTATGAGATGATGAATTGCTGTGTACTGTACATATCTGTGAGACTGGCATATCATCTGAGTGGTGGCATCTTGCCAAATGCATTTCAATTCTGTTACCTCATACTCTTTTGAAAGGCCTGTTACGTAGCCTGACAGCTACCACTATGCTGGATTTCTGCTTAAGCTATTTGTGAACTGATATCATTATATTGCTTTGAGAACTATGCTGAAAGTTTAAGCTTCAGAATTCTGTCTGAATATTTTAGATCTTTCCCTTCACATTCTTTTTAACCCATAACCTGGAGAAGATCCTTATTTACAGAAGAAAAATGTCTGGCACTTGTGCTGGGCGCGGTGGGGAGAGCACTGCAGTTTTTTTGTGCCATGCCAAAATAGTTGGTTTTGGTTTGACACTGCTTTATCATCAGTTTGCTTCTATAATAAATGGGAGAATGCTTACGAAAATAAAATATAAGAAAGTAAAAATCAAGGAAAAAACTGTAGCACAAATTTACATTCAAGGTTTTCTGCAGGTATAGTATACTATTACAGCTCTCCCAGTAAAATCAGTATGTGTGAATATATTTTATGGGAACAGCTGCAATAATACGATTTTGACATTTTTTTTAAAGAGCGGCTTAGATTTTTGGTGGCTGAACCCTATGCAAGTGAAACCTGAGAAGAGGATTAAATGTTCTTGATTGTTCCTGAGTTTTAAATGCATTCTTGCTTTTACTGTGATTCTTGGTTTTGCTTGAAAATGAGACATTGTGGATGATTGTACGCTTGTTCCCGAACCCCTGAAGAGAGCGATCACCACTGCACACTGCTCGATACAGCTCTAGTAGTTGAATTTTCACTTCCTGTGTATGAGCTCAGTGTTCGACCATCAGCGCAGATCACTGCAGAATAGGGTAGTTGCACTGTGCTTCCCGCTCACGTTTCAATAACTCACAAAGAACTGAAGGACATGTAAGGCTTAATCTTTATGGTTTAGTTACTAACTATAGGCTGGTCTGTGAAACCCGAGTGGCTCCTCTCTCCCCATCCATGGGTGAGGCTTCGTGCAGAGCTCTGTGCTGGAGCCTGGCTGCTGAGGAGCTGACAGCTGCTGCAAGACTTAATGAATCCCAGAGACAAGCATGTTGCTGTCAGCCTCTGGTCTAGATGTAGTTCATAAACTTGAAGCTTTTCTGTCTAGCTATCAAAAAAGGGAAGTTTTTATTTTACATAAGTCTGGTGTGTCTAATAAGTACAGTCACACAGTAAACTGTGAAGAAATTTCTGTCCAGCTGCTTGCTCCTTGACCACTGCGTGTGCTGTGTGTTGGACATGACGGAGGTGTTGGGTGTGTGAGGAAAAAAGGCCATGTGGTGTCACACACGTTCATAAGCAATATGGATTTATGTTACCCAATTGGTTTTTATTTCAGGTTTTTCTCAATTTTGAACTAACTTTTGTTGCAGCGTGAAGAATGTTCTTCATGATGTTACTTGTGAGCAGGCTTATAAAAGTTTGCTAGATCTTTTGAAAGAGCTGTCACAGGAAGGAGAAATCAAGGTGCTGCATGTGGGGGTAATGCAGTAGCTGTCTGTACAAGTGCCTTTGACTCGTGTTGTGTTGAGGGCCAGCAGCTGGTTGTCCCTTCCTGGCTGATCAGGAGTGGGAGAGGAGCACAGCTCAGCAGTGGGTTTTGTGGTTAACTGCTGACAGCAGTGCGATACTGGGAATAGATCCCTGGGTCCTGTTCCAGATCAGCAAGAGAGCTTGTTCTCTTGAGCACAGGCTCCTTTTCCAACTTGACATCTGATTTCTTGAACATCTTCCGCTCTGCCCTTCCCCCACTTAGTTCTTGATCTTATTCCTGCTGCCCTTGGCTGCTCATTCCTAATCTCCTGGATATCTTGGTCCAGTTATAGCTCTCCTGTCCTGCTGCTCTACGTAACTTCTCCGTTTAATACTGAAACTTCAAAGAAAAGATTTCCATGGCTCGCATGCAAGCTGTATATATACCCAGTTTTAGGAAATGGCTGTCTTTATTTTAAAAAATGACATTTAGACACAGAACTGGTGTAGAATTTCATAAGTCAGTTTTTGTTAAATGGGTAAGCTGCAGAAAACAGGGTCGTACAGTAAAAAAATAGCTAACTTAAGAAACAGAAAAGGTGTTTTACTGAGCCCTACTTGATAGAAACCTGTTGGTTATAGTGTGGTGTCCCCCTTCCCACTTCCACACCATTGATGGTTGGCTCCCTTGCCTGGAGACATTTAACTCTTTGGGAACATTTTTCTGTTGGGACTAGGAGCATGACATTAAAACATTAAAAAAGTCTGTTCTGTTAGTCTTTCCTTTATCCCTGACTTTTTCCCTGCCCATTATCTAGATAACGCAGAGGAAGGAGCTACCTGAGTAAATGTAAAGGAGCTGAAACCTGAACTGAGAAGGTAAGAGTGAGAACGGAGACAAGCTACTCATGGAGACTCCCATTGGTGCTGGAAGAGAGAGTTTGATGTGCTGTGGTCCAGGGCAGTGTGCTCTCATATAAATGCTAGAGACTTCAAGAAGTCTTGCACTTGCAGGACAGCAGTTTGGAGGTCAGACTGTTCTGGGGAACAAGGGCTGTAATAAGGCACCTTTGTTTTGTCCCTGTCTCCAGAAAGAGGAAATCTGGGGTTTCTTGCAAATGTAACGCATCTGTTGCTTCAGTAGTAGAGTTCTCTTCCAATACATGCTAAATGGGTATTAAGGGTTTTGGGGAGCTAGTGCTTCTGCTTTTTTTGTTAGCTGCTAGTGCTTCTGCGTTTGTGAGTTGCTGTGCCAAATGACTGTAATAAAAAAGAAAAAGGGAAACCATGACTGTCTTATTTCTCAAATTCTTCAAGCACTTGGTGTCACTCACAGCAAGGGACTTCCATTTATTTTAATAGTTAGTGGATTTAAAGCACCGTACTCTGTGTCTTTCCTCCTATTTCCTGAAGTAAATGTTGGAATCAAGGGTTAGAGTCTCCCAGGGAAATAGTGCTGGAGGATTTACTTCAGAATATAGCGCTGTTTCTCTGATTAAGTGCAGGCCAAAGAGGAGAATAGCCAAATGGATGACTAGCCACCTGGCAGGGTGCCACAATGTACCCAACCCTCCGCCCATTGCTGTCGGGTGGAGATGCCCAGAGTCAGTCTCTGGTCTGATATGTGTATGTCAACATAATATATAAATTTTATGTGGAACAGCCTTAACGCAAACAAGAGATCTGGGCTTGAGCATCCTCTCATCTAGCTGCCTGTTCAAAGACTGAAAGAAGGAGGATTTAATTCGTGATGCCTATGTTAAAACAATGGAGTAAAATATGAAGAAACCAGTATGTGGGATGAGATTGCATCTCTTACTAAATCTGTTTAAAATTGCAAAGTGCTGAACTTGGGAATGCTCCAACTGCTATCTTGAATTCTTAGTTTTGTTTTCTCCAAAACTATTTGCTGAAATAAGAGAATGTTGTAGCCAGATTACAAAAAAAAAAACCAAAAAAAAAACCAACAAAAAAACCCCCAAACTGATTACTTTATTTATCGAGAAGAAACGATTTTCCAAAACAACATCCAGCCTTTTTGGTCCACAAATGCTGATTCTAAAGAAATTGTTCTTACTAATTAGGAAACAACAGTGTGATTGTTTTAGTGTTGGCTAATTTAACTCTAGTGTCCAGAAATATCTCTGTATTATTAGTGTTATGCTTGAGTTCTTTTGACGTGGTTACCCTTACATCCACTTCTGTGATGCTTGCTGTCTTGCTTGCTTTGATGCTTTGTTGTAGCAGGATTTGCAACATTTGGGTCTTCTTCCTCACTTAGCCTTTCAAAGGTTTCTTCCTGGGCAAGGCACACAGCATTGTGGTTTTTTTCTTGCAACCCTGGATGGATTTGCTTTTCAAAGGAGATGTATTCTGATTTTACTAGTTTTCCTATGTAGGTTCATAGTGAAGGGCTGCTGCTGAGGAGGGTACAGTTAAGTTTACTTGTCAGTGTAGCAGTATCTCCATGTCACTTCATTTACTGCTGCAAATTCCAGCTTTCTGATAAGGATTCTGAAGAACCAGAATATTTACCAATAAAAGCTTTTTGTAAAACAGAAATTTCTTGAGGATTGGTTGACCAGGGTGTTCACACTAATTTTTGCTTGTTGGTGTTTTCCTAGATGTGTGTGTGTGTTCGATGTTGTGAGTTGCTTGTGGTTTTTTTCCTGTTTCTAAATTGTTCTTCCTTAGGAATTTGTGGGGAATTCTTAAAAATACAGGTGACTTTAGAAATAGATCTTGACTTCCCATTATTGGAAAAATTGTTTGTTTTCTGCTGATTGCAAATATGGTACTGTTGTCCCAAACTACAACCTAGATTGAAAAAAAAAAATCTATTTGAAGTGCATCTACTAGATGTGCTAGATGTAGTAATTTGAGTTTGCTTTGCTTAAATAAGATACAGGATATCATTGCTACGTACTAAAATTATATTAAAGCAAAATTAGAAGATAAAAGAACCAAGCCAGGGCTATAGTGAGGAAAAAACACTTGTGGAGATTTTGCCTCCATGAAGTGCAGTCATGTTTGCAGTGTTATCCTGTGTGATAGAGAGGAGCTGTTCGCTTGATTGCCTTTTTTTTTTAATTATTTATTATTTTTAATTCCATTTATGTTGATTGAGCCCTCAAAAAGAATTCATGATGTTCTTTAAAAGCAGACCATGGTACTATTTTATTATTTTGGGTTGTGCTATTTTCAATACACACTTAGAGGTATATTCCTGCTTTCTTTTTTTAAAGAACCAAGCATGAACAATTGTATAAATCTACCATCTAGTTAAGTGTCTGGCAATGCAGAAACTGCTGTTTGCAAGCCATGTTACTATCTTGGCTTGAGGTAACATAATATGCTGTAGCTATTGACAGATCAAAAAATATAAAAAGGTGAAAACTCAATGTAAACATGGCCTGAAGTGCAGAACAAAACCTATTGCCCCTTGGATGGGCAGGATGGATGTGTTGGGCCAGGCTGTGGAGAGATTGGAGGAAGCCAACAGTGGGACTTTTTGTTCTCCTCTTTTAGCTCCTTAAAGTAAATAGGTTTACGGCTTAGAAATGTTCATCTGAGTAAAAGTTACCCTTGTTGTGGCCTACATAAGACTCAGTTTGGATGGCTTCCAGCGCTGCTAATCCTTGTGTCTGTGCCTGCTCTGGTGCTGTCGGGCTGAGTTTCCTCAGGTTCTGCTGCCACCAGAGATGCTGCCAGCATGCTTCCACTCATGTCTCCTTCCCAAACAGCTCCTGGTGCAGATCCACCTCCGACTGCTGTAGTAAAATGACACGTGAACTATAAATGGCTACTCCTGGAATGTATTCATATATAATCCTCCCAATATAAGCTGCAGGATTTCTTTTGCTTTAAGGCATGTTCTCACTTGGCTGGGGGGAGGAAGGGGGAATAGCTAGGTCTAGCTATATTGAGTGACCCAAGGAGATGACTGACCACTAAAATAAAAGCAAACATAGGGAAAGCTTCAGCTCATCTGATCCAACTCCATCTGATTTTGAGCAAGTTCTAGTTCAGGCATATGATCTGTTGAAGGGGAAATTCAAATCAGATGGAAAAACGTGAAACCCTTAGGCTTCAAGGGTGGCAGCACAAACTATAATTAGTCGTGATTTAATTTATTTATTTTTTTTTTCAATATTGCTTCCTTGTTGTCTTTGGAGCTAGGTAATTCATCTAGGATGACTAAAACTGGAATTTAGTGAGGTATAAGCAGTGTCTGTTATGAACCGCATAGGGAATCATGTACAGTAGCACAAGCAGACTCTAGGAGAGTGGAAGGGAACTATTGGATGCTTGCAATTGTGCTACCCAGCTCTTGTTCAATCAATTGCTTGGAATCAGGTCCTTGGAAGCCTCTTTTCCATTGGCTTTGAACAGTACTTAAAATGGAGTAATCTCCTACTGAGAATGCTCAAAGCCTGAACAGCAGTGCAAGTTCAGAATTAAAAGGTGTCTTTAAATAGATAAGGGCATGACTGGGCTTAGCCCAACTGTTCTCATGGGGCAGTTTAATGAAAACGCTTGGTTTCAAGGAGCATGGTGTGTTAGGGTATTTTTAGAAATACAATAAGTGTGTTAAAATAATGTTTGGCTTTGTACAAAGTTGTTAGTTTTCTTTTCAGTATCTTCAGTTTTTGTAGAGAGTTTCCCATATGCAATGGGAACTGTAAAGCTGCAGTTATAATGGTCCTTTGTGTGAGCTGGAAGCCAGGCAGAAAGGACTGTTAGATTTGTCATTTATCATCATTCTGGCAAAATAGCAGTAGAGTGTCTCTACATGTAAAATTTTCTGTCTCTGAAATTAGGCAGAATGATGTTTATCGGTATCAGGCAGGGAACAAGCTAAAGCTGCCCCTGGTACCCTGCCTGGGTTCTGGCAATGGTCTACGGGGATCCAAGAGGGAAGAGTTGATTTGCAGACTGGCAGGAGTGGGTCACAGACAATGCAAGACAAACACCTGAGCCACGTTCCCTCACCAGAGGAGGAAGAGGAGGGAGTGCTTATGTCTGGGTCAGGGTTCTGCCACCGAAAGCTTCAGATGTAAGGGCTGAAGTTGGTTGCAGTTGTAAGTAATTGAAAATAGGGGTTCTTAATGGAAAACCTTAACTATGAGCATCACTGGTACTCCACCTTTAATAACTTTATTGACGTGTATGTCATAATTAAGAGTGGCATGTACTGAACAAACATCTCCATAACCTCATTCATTAAGAAACAAATTTTTCAGTATCTAATATTAAGTCTTAAAGTCAAGTAAACAGGACATTTTGGTGCAGAGTGAGTTATGGAATTACTTACACTGTACGGACATTACTTTGAGGGTGTGTACATGTGACACAAAGGAACAGGCAGATGATGAAGCTGACAGGGTTGCTGACCAGCCTAGCTACAGCCTGAAGACTGTTTTGACCAGGGCATGAGGGAGTGCAGTATAAGCACTGAACAAATGGGTACCATATCTAGAAATTTAGAATTGGGAAGGGGTAAGAGATCTCTTCAGAAGAGCAGGCAATGATTCTCAGTGAGAGTGTATAAACCACTTTCTCTGCCATAGGGAAACAAAAATCCCTATGTGGAGCTAGCAGAGGGAGGAAAATAGAAACAAGTGGAAATATTTAGAGTGAGGTTTCTCTTTCAGTTCCCTTGTGCTCTATTTTTGTTCCTTCTATTACACTTGAGAACCAGCAGTCACTGGGAGACAGGAGCATGTAGGTACAGACGATTTGCAAACACTTCACTCTATAATAGAGCTGCTCTTCTTGGCAGCCCAGGTTTGGCTGAACATTGCTGCCCTCAAGGACTTTACTCCTTCGTAGCTTTCTTTTCTAATTTTGTTTTGAGTTTTTATCCTTGTGGATGTTGGGGAAAATTGCTAAGTATCTGGAACAGGGCAAATCCTACTCTGTTTTTCCTAGTCATTTTCTTTGAAATGGGTGGCCAGCAGACATGGTGAACTTGTCCTGGGTCTTCTTACTCAGATATTTCTGGAGTTATTTAACAGCAGTGGAAAAAGTTCCTGTGTGAAGAGGTGATTGTTACTAAGCTTTGTAATAACCACTGTGGTGCTGAACATTTTTCTGAATCATTGTTCATGATTGATAGCATAGGTGGTGTTTCACAGATCTTCTAGTGTCTAGTGATGGTTCACTGAGAGAAGGCAGACATGAGTGAACTCGCTTACCTGGAAGAGGATATAGTTTGGTGCTTGTCTTCTTCAGAACATCTGTGATTAAAAGCCATTCCAGTTCAATGTGCAAACTCTCAGATCTTGGAGTCTTATGGTGGACTCTGGCAGAGTGGTCTGTGCAGGTAGCTCTTTGGTGCTGATGTGTGCCAAGGAGTTGGTGTTAGTCATGTTATCTGCCAGGCTCAGCGCCACAGAACAGAAAGTGGCTCCTCAGCTGTGATGTAGTGACTAATGTGGGGATAGTTCTCAGTTGGTGGAGAACTCCAGAACCTCCAGGCAGCGAATGAAGTTCATGTGTTTGAAAGGCTTGTTCACAAACTCACTCAGGGAAGAAATAAGTTCTCAGAACCTCCCATGGTTCTCCCATGAGCGTAAAAATAAAATAACCACATTTAACTAAAAGTGGGCAGCAGAATGACACTGCCCTACTTCTCCAGCTTGGTGAGAAAAAAACACATCAAGTTGGTGTTTTACTTGGGGTAATTGGAAGAATGAAATCCAGATTAAGTATAAACTCCAGTTTATTACAAGTGCACCGCAACACCTTTTACCTAGCAGAACAAGGTTCTGCTTTCAGAGTGCTGCAATAAACCACAGTACTTTCTTAGGTAAAAACTTCAGCCAAGATCTCCATGTGTGCCAAGCTAGAAGCTAAAACACTGGTGAGATTTTTTGAGCTCTCCTTATGTTGGAAGACGAAGCCACAGCTTTAAACAGTTAACTGTGAATGTGGATTTATAGCTTCATGCTTCAGAAAACTGGCCTTCGACAGCTTACATGGCAGGACCTTTACTCTTTGGACTGAGTGCTCGATGATCTTGTGACAGGGAATTAAAATGGGTGGCTTGAAGTTGGTACTGATCAAGAACTTCCTGAAGGATGCTGCTGCTCAAGTCAGGGATGCTTTGTCTGCTTCTGAGCCAGTGTGTGAATAGATACAAGTTCCAGCCCACTATTTTATTGCAAATAAAATTGGGATGTTTGTATTTGTGTTCGGCTGCCCGCATAAGTCTCCTCAGTGCTAACTTTGGCCATCCAGTTTTAATTTGCTGTTACATGTCTGCCAGAGCACTGCAGGAGGGTAGGAGGGAGGATGTTTTCCCCGATGACTGCTGTTGACATTTGCAGAATAGAAGTGAAGTCAGCCACTTGTTTGTTCAAAGGTTTTTAGTGCTCACAGAGATTCTCACCCAGCTGGGATCACTCAGCGCCTGTAGCCAAGGAGAGACCTTCCCAGCTGCAGATGGGGAAAACTGGTCAAGCTGTATTGGTGTTTAATTTTGTTTCTTAGATTTGGGGCCATCAGTGAAACCAAAATGATTGATCTTGCTATACAATTTGTGGAAGCAAATGAGAAGGTATCCTGTTCTTCTTTGCTACCCAACAAAAAAAGGGGAACTAATTGAGGAAACATTTATATGCACAATAGGCTCAGGGATGCTGTGATGTGCAAAAGGACTGATGGCTTTGTTTATCGAGGGCACCATCAAGCTCTTACTTTTCACTAATATCAGCTACTGCAGAAGGAAGGCAAAATATTAGTCTTCACCCCAATATCTACAGGGTGTGTGTGAAGGTTAGTGTTTGTTTCCTCTGTTATTGCTGGCTCAAGGTAAGAGCATCAGAATGACGTGGTTGCTGGTGGTCTCTGGCTAGATCATAGAATCATTGAATGCTTTGGGTTGGAGGGAACCTTGGAGATCACTGAGTTCCAACCCCCAGTCCTGATCACAGTCACCTCCCACTAGACCAGGTAGCCCAAAGCCAACCTGGCCTTGAATCCCTCCACGGATGGGGCAGCCACAGCTTCTCTGGGTGGCCTGGGCCAGGGTCTCACCACCCTCACTGGAGAAAATTTCTTCCTGAGGTCTCACCTTGATCTCCCTACTTTCAGTGTCAAACCCTTCCCCCTTGTCCTGTGGCTCCCCTCCCTGATCAAGAGTCCATCCCCATCTCTCCGGTAGCCCTTTTAGGGATTGGAAGAGGCTCCAAGGTCTCCCTGGAGCCTTCTTTTCTCCAGGCTGAACACCCACAATTTTCTCAGCCTGCCCTCACAGCAGAGGGGCTCATAGGAGAGATCCAGACTCTGCTTCTAATGCAAAGTAACTTCTTTCCTAGAAAAGTGGTCTTGGACATGATTTTCACAAGACTGAGAAAACTGCATTTTATTTCAGCAGGTTGGTGCGTGCTGGGGCCTGAAAACATTACCCCTGTGTGGGGACACCCAATGGAAAGGGAGGGATTGAGGGGACTGTGTATGAGTGAACTGTGTAGTAAAGACCAGGAGCAAATTCAGAACTAAGATGACACCAGTAATAAGCATGAGCTGAGACTGGGAATAGCCACAGAGAGATTTGAGAAAGCTGCACTGTAAAAAATACAGCAGGAGTTACTAGAAAAGAGGAGGTGAAGTGGAACAAGGGAGAGGAGTGGGAGAAGGAGGAGGAAGAAATTGCTGTGTGCAGTTAATAGTAGCACCAAAGCGTTTTAACTGGAAACCTTTTATAATTAATCACAGTTCTGCTCCCATGCATTTCAGGAATGCAGGTGGCACATAGTTTTCCTTTTGGCTCTTGTGCTACTGATGCAGAGTATGCTGGGTCTCAAGCCAAGCAACAGATTCGCATTTGTGTTTACCAGGCCCTGAGCAAACACGTTAATAATGTCATTTGTCATGGGAGATGTACTACCAACAGATTTCAGGTTTTTTCTGTAGCAGACAGGGGAATGCACTCTTATTCTGCCCTGACTAAATCTGCTCATTTTAACTGTTCAAGCATGAGCTCTTGTCACCTGGCAGGAAGGCATTGACCCTAGTTGGTGCTGAAGAGAGACCTTGACCTTGTTGGTATGACATGTGAAGGCTCCTTTTAAAACCCCTGGGGGACTTTCTAAGTAGGGAAGAGGTGAATCTGTGGCTTGTACATTTATGTCTGGAAGTATGAAAAACAATCATGGAGAGTTCCTCAAATACATTTAAACTTAGTTGTCCTTTACCTCTTTGTGGTATGCTGGTGACACGTGCTGGAGAGCTGTTTTGGATGCTGGTACACTTTCGGAAGCTCTGCTGAGCAAGTCGGGCAGCTTTTTGCATGGTGGTGAGCAGGATTGATGTGACTGAGATGCTATGGGTATATCTTTAAAATCCCTTTGGCAATTGAAAAACAGAACAAGTGGAAACCAGTGGCTGCGATTTCAGTTTAAAATGACCACTTCACACTCCGCAGAAAAACTCTCCAAATGTAGAAAGCATAGGAATTCAAAGGTCAGTGAGGGGATGGGTTAAGGCCAAGCCTCAAGTAGAGGCAGGTGTACCATGGCTCTGTATTTCTGGTGGAAGTACCTGGCTCTGTACTATCAAATCACAAAAGGGTTCAAAGATCATCCAGTTCCAACTCTCTGCCCTGGGAGGGGGCAGGGACACCTCCCACCAGACCAGATTGTTCAAAGCCCTGTCTGACCTGGCCTTCAACCCCTCCAGGGATGGGGCAGCCACAGCTTCTCTGGGCAACCTGGGTTAGCGTTTCACCACCCCTTGTGATAAAACATTTCTTCCTTATATCCAATCTAGCCCTGCCGTCTTTCAATTTAAAAACATTGCCCCATGTCCTGCTACTACAGACCCTGGTAAAAAATCCATCTTATAAGCCCCTTTTATGTATTGAAAGGTCAGAGTATGGTCTCCATGGAGCCTTCTCCAGGCTGACAACCTCAGCTATCTCAGCCTTTCTCTGTAGAAAGCTTTGTTTTTGTGTGCAGGTTTGTTTAGCTTCTGAGGTCTAAAATGGTAATGAATGACATTTAGCCATTGAAAGAGGCTTCCTTGACTCTATGCTGTCAACTGATTTAGATCCCTTTGAAGGGAATGTACTGACAGACTCCCCTAGCTTGCTGTGTTCAAGAACTGCTTTTGGATCATTCAAGGACACTGACTGATAGGGGGAGATCTGTGTGCCTCCATCCTGTGTGAGATTAGTGAGCAAGCCTTTGGGGCCAGCCCGGTGGTTTGAGTGAGCTGTTGTAGCAATGTCTTCGGCCTCTGCCAGGAGCACGTGAGTTGAGGATGAATACTCTACAGAGATCATTGTGGTGTTACTTGGTGTGCGGCTAGGTGTACTGTAGATGTAAAAAATATCCAACAGTTGTCTGTCTCTTCTTTTTTCACTTCTAGGTTTATCCTTCAGTCTAAAGGAGTGATTCATAATCAGCTCTTAGAAAAACAGAGAGTAGCTGAAGAGAAAATTAAGGAATTAGAGGTAAGTTTTTGGCAGGTAATGATGATGAAAGTAGAGCACTGATGCAACAAGATGCTGTTGGCTATATCCCTTGCTTTTGTTTGGTGTTCTTCATTCTGGTGATTGTAACTAGGTGAAACATAGTGCCTGTGACAAGTAACTGACAGGTAATTAATGTAACTTGGTTTTTTTACTAGATCTACATCCCTATTAGGGATTGATTGTTCCCTCTGTGTCCTGCTATGAAAACTGAAGGTGAGGGTTTCAAATGAGATTGTTAACCACACAAACATCCTTTTGCTACTTTTATTTGCAGCAGGTAGGTGATTTGAAACTTTGCCAGAGCTGTGGATATTAAAAGTTTACACTGCCTCAGGCCAATCACACAAATTCGTGGAAGATAAATCCATTGAGAATTACCAAATATGTAGAAATGGCATCTTGCTCAGGAAGTCCCTGAGCTAAAAATGTCTGGAGGCTGGGAAAGTATGAGGAGGAAGTACCATATATGCATGCCCTATCCTTAGGCTCTGCCCTAGGCATCTACTTGTGGCTGCTGTTGAAGACCATTTCTATGGGGAACTGGGACTTTGTTTTGACAATGTGGTCAGAGCACTTCTGTGTTCGTATGTTTATCTGGTTGGAGCATTCAAAGTAGAGAATCTGGGGAATATAAAGTTGTGTCTGTGCAAGTTCAAATAAGTTATGTAGAAAATCTTGACTGTCTTCCAGTGGCTGCATATACAGCTTACATCTTTGGATATGATGTTCAAAATGTACTTGTCCAAGGCTGTTAAAACTTACTTGTCCAAGGCTGTTAGTGCATTTATTTATTTTTTTTATTAATGGCCCTCAAATATAATTAATACAAAGCCCTGTTCCTTGGTTTTTGTGCAATGACAGAGAAAGTAAAGACTGAGTTTTGTCAAGCTGCTTATCTCATCTGTTAATGTTTTGGAGAAAGTGAAGGTGGAGACCAGCTGAGGAGGGACATGCAGGAATAGGGATAGTGCTTAAACCTACTCAAACCTGTGCAGTTCTGTCTCTGTTGTCTCCAACTTACTTTGAAGCAGAAATAGAGTTCGTGTTTTTTTAATTACTTCTTAAAAGTCAACTTGCCTAGGGAGCCGTAGTATATCACCCCATGTTGTGTTATCTGGCACAGAAATCACTCCAGGCACTAAGGGGTTTTCTGTTTCTGGCCATGAGAACTTTTGCTGCACAGGGAAGACAAGTGCTTCATAGATAGGCTGTATATTTAAGGTGGTGTTAATGCAGACAAGGCACCGTCATTTATATTGTTATGGGATAAAAGTGATTGTATCTGGGCTATAATGGAGCCATCCCAGATGCCAGTGGCTTTGCACAAAGACAGCCGTGAGGTGGGGTTGGAGGCTGGATGTGGCAATGACTGGCATGTGGCTGACAGCCTCTGTTACAAACTGCCCGTTGAGTCCCTTACTGCCAGGTCCACTGGGCTGTCATCAGGTTTTTGGCTACTGTGCCCTTCAGCTGTGCATTTCAGTTTCTTCCTCTTCCTGGTGGGGAATAATCTTACCTCCCGAACCTTCCAGTTGCTGAGTTCAGCAGAATGGATGGAATTCCCCACAAATTATAACTGTTCTTGCACAAAGCCTTAGAGCTTGCTGCTTTGCTGATGTGTTTTTCTGCTTTGTAGCTCTCTATTGCTTGAGTCTCTGGCTATGGCCACTGAACTGAAGTTCCTAGCAACAGATACTGTCTCAAAAGGTAGTGGGAGTGGAAAGGTGGTTGCTCTATGGGTTGTTGTTTTTTTTTCTTAACCATGGATAGTAGGGCTCAGTTTGGCAAAACTTTCAACAGTTTGTTTTAAGTGACCATTCGAGTCCATCTTTTAACTACCTTGCTTACAGCTGATTGGCAGTTTTGTAAGGATTTTCCTTAGGCTTTGGGTTCCCCATGGATGAGGACAAGCTCTTAGACTAACTGCTGGAAACTGAGGTTTCAGGGAAAATACCCGAGTCCAAGTCAGAGAGCACTTAGCACAGGAATAAGGGATTTTGTTCTCCTGAAAACAAGCTGTGACAGAAGCAGGAAAGAATGTGAAACTTTGTGACCTTTTGCTTCTACGTTTCGTTTTAAAATAAATATCAAACCAAGATAGGTTAAAACTTCCCCTCATCTGTTATTAAAATGGAAGGATTTTAGAGCTCAGGTTTATATTTTACATTGTTAGCCACCTTATTACTTAATCCCACTTCTCATTTAGCATAGTTTAATCAAGCTGATCAGAGTAAACCTCCAGTATCCATACAGTGTGGCTGATCTGGTTACTCATGTAGCATTGAGCCTGAGACAATGATGCCTTGCTAGTAGGTGCTATTGCTAAGATATTGTCAAATGTGTAGTTTTGATAAAAGTCTGAATTTGAGAAATGCTGTCCTTGCTAGCTTGGTGCTGTTTGCAGAGGAGGACTAAGTTCACTGCTGGACTCTTCTATAAATCCATCCAGCTACGTGGCAAGGGAAACTCGTGAGGGCTGACTGTTGGTGAAAATGTAGGCTTTAACCTGCTTCAGAGATGTGAGCTGCGTTTCCTGATGTTCACAGTTGTCAGAGTGAACTTTGAAAGCAGCAAGGGGTTTTGAGTCTGGTTTGAAAGCTTCTTTTCTCCCTTCTTTTTTGCATGATTGCAATTATTCCTTTTCCCTTACTCCCCTCTCTTGGGTTCCTCCACTGTTGAAGTGGTGCATTGCCTTTTTCAAGGTAGCATCACAAAACTGATGTGATAGTTTCATCCTCCCTGCTGTCTATGCATGGCAAGGCAGCAAGGAGAACCAGACCTATCTTTGGACAGGGCTGTGAAAATAAGGCTTGGCCAAAATACCCATTGGCTAATGGGGTATGGATGTGTATGAGGGGGCAAATAGTCTGTCAGCAGCTCTGCAGAAAAAGCAGGGCAGCTTTACCCTTGTTGTTAAACCTAAGGTATGAAAGCAGGTATGTGTGTGTGTATATATATATATGTAGCATTCTTAACTTCACGATTTGTGTATAATCCTTTGGAATCTGAATAGACTACCCCGGTTTGCTGGCAAAATGCACATGCCTGCTCGTGGGTTGTGCCAGTGAGGCTTACAAAAACCTGCTTGAATCTTGCAGAGTGATGGTGTAGGCTCACTCACACTGGCATGGGAAGTGTCGTGCTTCACAGTAGCAATTGGATTTTTCCAGTCCTGATACTATCAAATTCTTGTTGTGTTTCACAGTATGAGGGGTATGTGCTAAATCTATTTTGAAAGCATTCTAAAGGGATGAGCACAGGCTCTTTTTAGTTCAGCAATGTTTGTGCAGTGTTAGAAGAAAAAACAAGTAATGTTTTTCTTCCCTTGTTTTTAAGGAAACATGATATGTGAGGGGTGGAACAATGCTTTGTTTCAGGAAATGTTATCCGTTTCCATTGTAGGGCTAGATGGATTCTGTTTTTAAATGTCGCATTTTAAAAAGAACAAACTCTATGATGTTACAAAGACATGGAAAATCGGTTCTTCATTAGGGGTGGAGAAAGTGATTATTGCTGTGTGTTTTCTCTGCTAATATCTGATAGTCCCCTTCTCTCCTGCTATATTCAGCATGTTTAGTTGTCAGGCGTTGTCAGACTAAATTGCTAAAAATAACAAATAAGGGGGAGGCTCTGCTGGGCAGCTCTGTCTACTGTGTGCCACTGAATTTAGCTCCTTCATGAAAAGGGCAAAAGCAACCTGCAGCTTTCTGACTGAGTTGGATTTTGGTTTTAAACTCTGACCACAACACTGTTGTGTGCTTGTTTCCCAGGCAGTTCTTTCACACACGTATGGGAGACTCAAAGTTTACTGCTATGGAGATAAAGGGTTGGTTGTTTTCTTCTCTGTCTTCAGGTGGAGTAGAAAATATGATCAGGAAAGCTATAACTGTCTGATTTCTAAATCAGAAATTCTTTGTGATCCTTAAAATGCCATGTCCAACTGCCCTGTCCCACACCAAAAACTTCTTAGATCTCATTCATGGTTAAGAAATAAACACCCTACTCTCAAACACCACTGTGCTCCATGTTTAAGGGCTTAGATGGTGTTGCAGGGCTCCTTCGTGGGAAAGTTTAACAGTGACTGCATTGCAATGCCTTATGGTGACCAGTTGTCAGAGGTTAACAAAAAACTTCTTCCGTAGTGCTGCCTGGAAGCAAACTTGCTTGTGCTGCAGCTTCAGTTTCTCTAATCTCCTTCCTTTAGGAGCTTTAAAATGGCTTTGCTGCAGCCCTGAGGCATACTGGTGGTGCCCCTCTTCTTGATGAGTAGACCAGGGCATCTCTGATGGTTGCCACAACAGTGTTTTTGTACCCTGTGGGAACATTGATTTAAGCTGGTGAGGTGTGGCTGGGGAGAAGTGTCAGAGCCTGGGAGCCGATGCTCTCTGAGAAGGTATGGCTCAGATGGACCTGCTCAGTGTGGCCATGTGCCTCTGATGTGCTCCAGTAGCAGCTCTCTGGATGCCCTTCAGTTTTTATGCTCAAAACATCACTGTGGAGCCCAATTCTGAGGGTGGCTTTAATGATGTAAAAACAAGTCTCTTGAGATTTGTGGTGCATTTTGCAGACCACTAAGCAACCATCAGAAGGTAGGAATTGTTAAGCTGTTCCCAAGTTAGACGAATTTCTTCCTGGGATTTACAGCATAGAAGCTCTCATCCCACAGTTGGCCCAGGATAAGCCAGTGCCCAGGAATGTGTGGTGGGCTTTTTAAATAAACAAGGGAAAATAAGGAATGCTCCTGTTTGCTTTGGAGAGGGGAAGCCTCAAGAATAGCCCTCTGTGCTTTAGCCTGCAGCAGATTTTACTTTGGATGGGTGTGCTGTTCCCTTGTTCCACTGCTGGCATACATGCACGTACCAAGGACGTGATTTTAAGTCATTCTAAGTGTGTGCACGGACTAAGTCAGTCCCTGGCTGGGTTCCAGCCCTGTTGGCTTTATGGCCTGCTCTGCTCTAGGGAAGGCTGATGTGCTTGTGTCACTGTTGTTGGTAGAGGACCCAGGCCAGAACCACCATCCACACAACCTGAGGGCTCAGCTGCAAGCATGATTTGCAAACACGTACAAAACTTCCAAAACTTCCCTGGCACAGATCGTACAGAGGTTTGAGACATTGCTGGGAGGGTAGATTGATTGGGGTTTTTTTGGGGTTTTGTTTTTTGTTTTTATTTTTTCCCCTGAATTTGCTTGTCTTGAAAGGAGGTGATATGTTGTGGGGTTGGTTAGCTTTTTGGGTTTGCGTTTTTGTTGAGTTTTTGGTTTGTTTGGTTGTGGGTTTTTGGTTTGGTTTTTTTTTTGGTTGGTTGGTCTTTTTGTTTGGTTTTTTTTTGTGTGTGTGTGTCTTTGTGTTATATGTTTCTCCTTCTCCCCTTCCAGCCTTATAGTATCAAATATTTGGGAATTCAAAGTGTTATATCTCCTTCTCTGTTTGCCCCTGAATCATGCCTTGAGGTTTCATTAACCCTCCTGGCCATCTGTGAGTCAGGAGTCCAGCTGTTCTCTGCAGTCAAGAAAAAGGTAATAAATGCTTCCAGAGGGTCACTGTTTCCTAGAGGTTGACCTCCCTCTGCTTGCTGTAGAGGGAAGCTGGACACCTGATGTGGGGACAGATGGAGTATGGAGGTGAACTGCCATATATGTAGAATTAATGTTTGGGCTTGTGCAGACCTTTTAGAAGGAAGCTGTGGGAGCTCCATATTAATGAAGATTGGTGTGGAAGTGAGCTGCAGTCTCATCAGGCCGCCTGTGAGGACCAGTCCGTGCAGTAGCCTTCATGTTGCATGGCTTTGGGTGTCTGAGGCAGCTGCAGGTGTCTGGGCAGATCCTTCTGGGTATGACCATTTGGACTTCGTGATGTTCCTGGGAAAAGTCTTTCATGTCAACTCTGTCAGGTTGTCATCTGGGCCTGAGTCTGTGCCTTCACTGAAGCCTTGCTCCTGCTTTTCAGCTGCAAAGCTGGAGGCTTACCTTGCTTTTTGAGGACATGAGTGGTCCAGCTGCCTGTCTAAGCTTTCTGTCAGCTGGAGAGCATGCCCAGGCACTCCCACAGGAGAGCGGAGCACAGCCTGCATGGCTGTCAGCGTCAGTCTGCTCTCCACAGAGACACTTGTTTGGAGGAAGAGAGAAGTCAAAGCTATTCTCTCTCCTTTTTTGTGCTAAAGGTCTACCTGTCTTAAAGGGACTAGAACCTGCTTTCTCATTCCTGATTTCTGAAGTGAAAAATACCTTGAGCAATGAGAAAAATAGGCTTTAAAAATAACAAAATAGTGAGAGGGTTGAGAACATAATGGACATAGAGATAATGCTATGAGAGCACAACCATTCTTTATCATAGAAGCATAGAATTGTCGGAGTTGGAAGGGACATTAAGGATTATCTAGTTATCTAGTTCCAACCCCCTGGCCTGGGCAGGGGCACCTCTCACCAGACCAGGTTGCCCAAAGCCTTGTCCAATCTGGCCTTGAACCCCTCCATGGATGGAGCAGCTCCATCTTCTCTGGGTGACCTGGCCCAGGGTCTCACCACCCTCACAGAAGAGAATTTCTTCCTGAGATCTCACCTCAATCTCCCCTCTTTCAGTGTCAAACCCTTCCCCCTCGTCCTATGGCTCCCCTCCGTGATCAAGAGTCTTTCCCCATCTCTCTGGTAGCCCTTTTAGGGACTGGAAGGCACTCCAGGGTCTCCCTGGAGCCTTCTCTTCTCCAGGCTGAACTCCCCCCCAGACTGTCCTCACAGCAGAGGGGCTCCAGCCCTCTGATCATCTCTGTGGCCTGCCCTGGCCCCGCTCCAATAGGTCCATGTCCTTCTGATATTGGTGGCCCCAGAACTGGGGAGGAAAGCCCCAGAACAGGTTTTCTTCATGGAGAAATGCTCTGACATTGGACTTAGGGCCATACAAATTTAAGGTAAATACTGGAAGAACTTTAGCATATGTAATGCTGCTGGAATTCTTTCTGTTCCCTAAACTGACTCTGTTGATAAAGTATATAACTCATAACTCTGCCCCTGTACTCAGCACTGGTGAGGCCACCCCTTGAGTCTGGTGTCCAGTTCTGGGCACCTCAGCACAAGAGAGATCTGGAGGGGCTGGAGCGAGTGCAGAGGAGGGACACGGAGCTGGTGAGAGGCCTGGAGAACAAGGCTTATGAGGATTGATTGAGGGAGTTGGGATTGTTTAGTTTGAGGAAGAGGAGGCTGAGGGGAGACCTCATCCCTCTCTACAACTGCTTGAAAGGGCATTGGAGAGAGGTTGGTGCTGGTCTCTTCTCACGGGCAATGAGCGATAGAAGGAGAGGGAATGGCTGCAAGCTGCAGCAGGGTAGGGTTAGGCTGGACATTAGGAAAAGGTTTTTCACAGAGAGAGTGGTCAGTCAGTGGAATCAGCTGCCCAGGGAGGGGGTGGAGTCCCCATCCCTGACTGTGTTTCAGAGTAGATTAGATGTGGTGTTGAGGGATCTGGTGTAGGGGAGAAGTTGTAGAGTAGGGCTGATGGTTGGACTTGATGATCCCAAGGGTCTCTTCCAACCTAAATGATTCTATGATTCTGTGATAAATAATAGGCCTTACTTGTTGCTTTTGAGGCTGTGATGAATCACTGACTTAACATATTTCTTTATATTCAAAGCCTTTCAGTCTAATTATCATTCGTCAAAAGTGAGGTTAGCAAGAGTATTATATTCTTACTGCCTAACAATGCTGTTTCTCTTATTGGAAGTGGATCACCTCTGATCCTAGATAAATGAAAGTTGGCTGTGTGCAGCTAGCACCTTTAAGAGGGAACAAATGCAGTAAACACAAAGGAGGTGTATTTTTTTTTTTTAATACTGGTTCCGATTCCTGTGGTAGGTTTGTTAGATAAAGATCAAATGGGAATAAGTTCTACTTTGCAAATTGTGTAAGAAGCTTGTGCTATGTTAATTAGTGACCAAGTCACTGGTTGCAAAACATGACGTTGTAATCTTAGAGGCACAGAAAGAAGAAATCATTCCATTTAAGAGGGGATTCCCAGCTCTCTAAAGGGTATTCCACTGGTTTAGACCTGGGATGGCTTATAAAAACGTTAACATCTCCCCATGTTTTTGTGAAGAGTAATTGTGGATGATGCTGATTTCAGTGTAATGTCTTTATAACATGACATATATACATGTGCATGCGTTTGCAAGGCTGGATCTTTCATTTGGAGCAGTCATTCACTGCAACAAGTTTTCAGACTTTCAGATTTTTGCAAGCAACTGCTTAATTAGTAATTCTTTGTTAGTCTTCCCTGCACTGCAGACTGCAAAGTAAGCACACAAACTAGCTGAGAGGGCAAAGGCTTCATGAAGGGAGAACTGGAATTTGATGACTCTTATTTTCACTATTCCTACCTTTATTTTTAAGTGGATAATTGTGGATTTTAAAAGCAGGAGAATAATTAACATGGGTGTTGATTGCTTCCTTTTAAATCCTTTAGAAGCTAGCTGTAGAGATGCTTTTAAAAGAAACCTATCCCTGAACTTGTTTTAGGATTCTTTTTTGGGTTTGCTCTGATTTCAAAAAAAAAAAAAAAGTCTAATGGAAAAAGCTTTTCAAGCAAACTTTGCCAGTATATTCACATTCCTTTTTGTAATTCAGGGGAAAGTGAAATGCACTAATGAAAAAGCACTTCTGCTACTGCATCTAAATTGTTATGTCCATCCAGGAGCCTACACACTACAGTTAGTCGCCTGGGTCTGAAAACAGTGCTTGTTTCCTCTGATTAGCATTAAGCTGCTTTTATGGTTACACTGAAATCATTTTAACACAAAGTTGGTAGATAAGTCTGTCTTTGTCATTTTAAACCAGGGTCTGATTCATTGTCAAAGCTCTCCTTTGTGCTTATGGCTGCAGAAGTATCCAAAGCAATGAGCCGAGCTGGATGTGGGTCCCTCTCCAAATTCTTCCTTGCATGAGTAATAGTTAGTCACAAAACCAGAGCCGCTGTCCTTGCCTTAGTCACCAGACCCATGCAGTCACTCCTCACTGTCCTTTATGCCCAGCAGCTCTGGGGAGGGGGATTATCTGTGCCCGATAAACCTTCATCCGGCCCCCATCTCCTTCATCTTGCCTGGGGAGAACAGGAAACAATTACTTGGAAAGCGTGCTCCTGCGTGTAGGAGATCTGACCCAGCCCTGAGTCAGCTTTGTAAAGCCACACCTTGCTCGCCAGGTATGTGAGGAGGCCGTCACGACTTCCTGCTTGCCCAGCTGCCCGGCTCACTACTCTCCTCTGTCTGGAAATGTGTTCTCAGTGGGGATGTGGCAGCTTTCTGCCAGTGAGACAGCCGAGTTCAAGGGTGTCTGAATTAGGGGGTGATGCTGGTTAGTTGGGAGTTTATGTCATCTTTTCCTTGTTGGATTGTTGAGTCTTCGAAATCCATGGAAGTAATTTTTCTTTTAAAATTGCCTTGTTTGGCCAGGAATGCAGTTGAAAGGTGTGGTATGATTTTGCAAAACTGATATTGCTAGGAGGTATTCAGATGAGCCATACTGGCTCTGCAGGACCATAGAAAGCAGGGTACCAAATTAGGGAACTTACCATGTTTTGCAAGAGGCAGTTTGGTGAGGGACACTTCCGTCACAGCAAAATGTGGGGATTTTCAGAATCTGAGTGAGTTTTCCCTCCCCAAGTTATCATAGAAGCATAGAATTGTCGGAGTTGGAAGGGACATTAAGGATTATCTAGTTATCTAGTTCCAACCCCCTGGCCTGGGCAGGGGCACCTCTCACCAGACCAGGTTGCCCAAAGCCTCGTCCAACCTGGCCTTGAACCCCTCCATGGATGGAGCAGCTCCATCTTCTCTGGGTGACCTGGCCCAGGGTCTCACCACCCTCACAGAAGAGAATTTCTTCCTGAGATCTCACCTCAATCTCCCCTCTTTCAGTGTCAAACCCTTCCCCCTCGTCCTATGGCTCCCCTCCGTGATCAAGAGTCTTTCCCCATCTCTCTGGTAGCCCTTTTAGGGACTGGAAGGCACTCCAGGGTCTCCCTGGAGCCTTCTCTTCTCCAGGCTGAACTCCCCCCCAGACTGTCCTCACAGCAGAGGGGCTCCAGCCCTCTGATCATCTCTGTGGCCTGCCCTGGCCCCGCTCCAATAGGTCCATGTCCTTCTGATATTGGTGGCCCCAGAGCTGGAGACCACACTGCAGGGGGGTCTCCCCAGAGCGGGACAGAGTGACTGAATGCCCCTCTTCACTCTGCTGGCCTTGCTGCTGTGGATGCTGCCCAGGCTGTGGGGGCCTTTCTGGGCTGACAGCACACATTGCTGGCTCACGTTGAGCTTCTCATCCACCAACAGCCCCAAGACCTACTCAGGCCTGCTCTCCATCCATTCTCTGCCCAGCATGTATTTGTGCTTGGGGCTGCCATGACACAGATTGCACTTGGCAGCATTGAGCTTCCTGAGGTGCATATGGGCTTGTCAGGCTTGTCTCGGGCTTGTCAGGGTCCCTTTGTTTCACCTGACTCTGCTGTCACAAGTCTGGTTAGGTTAGGGTACTATATCTGACCTGAAACAACGTGCCTCTAAAAACTGCTCTAAATGGGTAGTTTTGCCAAGAAAGGGTGTCCCTAAGGGAATCCTCTGGGTTCATTATAAATTTCTGCTGTCACCTACTGAAAGGTTTGCAGTCATCTGGCTTTTGTTGTAGTTAACGTCAGGCTGGGGTGCAGGAGTTCACTGGATTAATCCATCATTTCCTGGTCACAGAGAGCAATTGTCTCCACCCCCACTGAAAATGCTGTCCTGTGGCTGAGATAACAGGTATGTGCAGTGTCCTCCAGCCAGGCTGGAGCCTGGGGACAGAAAGGCTGCTCTGCAGGCAGGTTTTCTTGGCTGTTACATTGTTCCTCCTTCTCTTAAAGGTGGCCTCCCTGGTACGAGTCTGGGAAGCAGCAGGTGCTTTTCCAAATTAGCTTTTTCAGAATATGTTTCTCAGGATTTCAAGGTGCTGTGGTAATGATGGGAGATGTCCTGCTGGTTGTGCTGTAGGGTGGGATCATTACAGGATAAGGTGGACTTGCACCAGCAGTGTTTTAGGCAGGTGCTTCTGAAGATCCTCCTGGGTTAGCAGGTCCAGTTATATTATTGATGTCTTCTTTTCTTTAGTCTAATCCAGATGGTTTTGAAGTGACCGAGGGTCCCTGTTGCCTTCTGGAAAGAATGGCTGAAGGAAAACCCAGGGATCTGAATCATGATTTCTCCTCTTAGGTAAATGGCATCATCGTGCTTCTGTCAGCAGCTGTCGTCAGAAACCAGCTGGGCTCCTTTCCTATTGCAGTTCCCTCATTCTTGAGCAAACTCTGTGCAACTTCCTGAGAGCAATAACTCTGCTTGGAAAGTCTTGAAGTATATCTAAATATTTTGTGGTTGCTGTAGCATTGTAATTCCAAATGTGTACATGTGCCATGGTGCTGAACTGGGTGAGGACCAGTGCTGGGTGGACCCATCAGGGTGTAGGACTGCCTGCAGATCCACCCAGCCCCATCGCTGGTGCCTACTATTTCAGTTTCTTCTGAAACAGAAGCAGCTGGGTGCTGTTCAGCAGGCCCACCTCTTTCCTGTTTATGGGTTCCAAGTGAAATCATAGAATCATAGAATAGTTAGAGTTGTAAGGGATCTTGAAGGTCATCGAGTTTCACCAGGGACACCTCCCACCAGACCAGGTTGCTCAAAGCCCTATTCAACCTGGGCTTGAACCCCTCCGGTTTCTCTGGGCAACCTGGGCCAGTGTCTCACCACCCTCACGGGAAAGAAGTTCTTCCTGAGATCTCATCTCAATCTCCCTTCTTTCAGTTTAAAACCCTTCCCCCTCATCCTCTGCCTCCCCTCCATCTCTCCGGTAGGCCCCCTTTAGGTGTTGGAAGGCCGTTATAAGGTCTCCCTGGAGCCTTCTCTTTTTCCAGGCCGAACAACCCCAACTCTCAGCCTGTCTTCATAGGAGAGGTGCTTCAGCCCTCTGATCATTTTGTGGCCCTCTGCTGGACTTGTTCCAACAGGTCCATGTCCTTTCTGCGTTGAGGGCACAGTACTCCAGGTGGGGTCTCACCAGAGCAGAGAGACAGAAACATCCCCCTTGCCCTGCTGGCCACACTTCTTTTGATGCAGCCCAGAACGTGGTTGGCTTTCTGGGCTGCCAGCACGCACTGCTGGCTCATGTTGAGCCTCTCAGCCACCAAAGCATACATCCTGTTAAACAGAGTGCACATCCTTGGGCACATTGTCTTCTGTGATCTCAGGCTGACCCAAATGTTCGCCTTGTCTGTGGTGTGTGCAATGACAGCTTGGTGTGCTGTTCTCTAGCAAGGGGGGTTTGGACAATTCCAGCCACACTGACACCAGTGGTATCCTCAAGAGCAAAGGCAGCTTATGGTGCTGCTGCCACCTGGCCTCCAGTGTGCAGGCAGCGCAGCTTGCTTTCCTCTTGGGGAAGATCCTTCCCCAGACAAGCATGTGCTCCCAGCTCTATCTCAGGATCTGCTGATCACTTTCCCAAAGAGTGCACACACAGAGTCCTTGAGGAATGCCAGAAATGACCTGGGTTAACTTTGGGAGATACAGAAACTCTTAGCTAGCAGGTTTATTGAGACGGTGTCACAAGATGAGTTGTATCAGGGCTCCCATTTGAGGCACTGCATCATGCCTGAAGACTGTGACATTCCTCGACAAAAGCCCTCTAGGCACGAGAGTGGGATGCCAGCATCTGGTGCTGGTAACCAAGCGTGCTGTGAGCTGTGAGGAGGGAGTTGTCCTGTGGGAAGGAACCTGCCAGCTTATTTCATTGTCACAAGTCGGATGTGAAACAAGTTTGTAGAACAGGTAAAAAAAAATAATGAAGAGGCTCAAATGAGAAGGTGCATTCCAATACCAGATCCATGCAAACATTTTTGTTTGGGCTTAAGCATATTTGTGTTTGCAGGTCAGAGTTTGAAGCTCCTTTTCTTTTGCTGAGGTGAGGAGGGAGAAGTGGAATCTGAAGAGCAAAAGTAGATGTTGAATGACAAACTGCTACTTGAAACAGGAGACTCACCTGTGGGCACAAGGCGTAATACAGCATGAGTAAACTGTGGCTGCTGTGCAATGGTTTCCTGCTGAGAGCAGAAGTGCTGTTTGGCTTTTGGAGTTGAGCATGCAGGCTGTGACGTGATGTGCTCAACTACCAACTCCAGACAAGGCTCCACAGACACATGGGTCTGGCCACTGGATAACCAGCTCTCTCTAAAGGCAGAGGCGTCTGAATCACAGTGCTGGAAGAAATATCTTGCTTTGATCATCAAAAGCCTGTCCAAGAGGAGCTGATTAATAGTTTTCTCTTGCTGTGGAATCTGTGGATGCTGGCTCTTTAATCTGTTAGGAATGTAAGGTCTGTGTGCATCATAGTGCCTCTCTGTCGAAGTGCTGGCTGTGCTGCTAGCGTGATGCAATGGGAATGGAGGTGGGAAGCTCGAGCAGGAGGTGATTTCCCACTGTGTCAAAAAGCCATGGGCCACCTCTGTTAACCACAGCTCTTTTTCTTCTTTAGGATATGAACTCTAATTGTGTTTGCATTAAATCTAGTATTTCCACAGCTGCTGCCAACAGCAAACGGTGCAGAGCTGCCTGTGAGAGGGAGGGAAGTGGAAGGGGCTCTCCCATGGTTGGGATAATGGCAATTATGGCAAATATCTTGTGAATGTCTTCCCTCCCTCAGTCTCGGTGCCAGGTAACCATTAGCATGACAAATCTACTTCCAGAAAGGAGATTTAGGTGGGAACATTTCCTTTTGGACTAGTTTTCAGACAGATCATCGAGGCTATGGTTTGTCTTGCTCCCTCCCAAGTGCTGCAGCGCTTCCTGGCTAGGGAGAGTGACTGTTGTTGGCAGCAGGATTAGTTTAAAAGAATAGTGAAACTACAGGCTGGAAGGCATTGACTGCACTGGCTTTTTAAGGGCATCTGCTGCTCTTTTGCACGCATGTGTATGTCCCAGACCTTCCTCGCCTGTCGCAGTAGTTCTGTTTTGGTCTTGTGTCCCAGTGCAGGTGGCAGTGCCCTTCCTGTGTGAGGATGGAGGGGGGCAGCAGGGGATTGAGGGGCTGTCACTACAAGTAAGAGTTTTGATGACAACTGGAGGATGGCCTGTGGTGGGAACAAGTGAGGACAAGAACTTGGTCTGTGTTGGGGAAGGGCAGCGGGTGGGATTTTGGAGTGCATGTGAAGTGTGCAAATCCTGCTTCCTTCAAGGCAGCTTCTGGTTCCTCTTCCTTGCTGCTGCGGTGGAGAAGCTTCTTGCTTGATGATGAGACCTGCAACCTCAGGTCGTTCCTCCCTCTGTGGGAGTTGCTGTGCCTGGGTCCTGGAAAAAAGCGATGCTTCTGAAACTCCTGAAAGCCTCAGGTGGGGCAGAGGCAGCAGAAGGGTGTATGTAGTCCCTGCCCTGGCCAAGCAGACATTCAGAAGCTGCATCTCTTAAGTAAGTTTCAGTAACATGCAAGAAGTGTAGTTTGCAGTGTAGCAAGTAAATCTCTAGCAAGTGGATGTGGCAATCATGAACCAGGAGGAGGAACTGGCCCATCACTGCAGCCAGAGACTCCAGCTGACAAATCAGCCTTTTCCTGTTCTGCCCTGGCCTTGCCACACTCTTCAGTAACTTCTGGGAAGACGCCAGCACCTCATGGCACTGCCTGGCCTCTCTGCAGAGCATGACCCTGTTTGTAAGCCATGAGTTTGAGCTTTTCTGGGAGCTCAGAGGCATGTGTCACCCCATTGCCTTCAAAAATCCAGTCTACTCTCTTGGACCTACCCTGAGACTCTGACTCAGGTAGTGGTATCTACTGCTGTTTGGGGTAACCCCCTTGTCTGGCCAGAGTCCCGCAGGAGCAACTGGGTCATGGGGAGGGGAGGAGGTGTCAGTTTATGACTGCTGGTGTGGGGAGCATGTAGGAGCTCTGAACCTGCAGCTTGTAGGTTGTACAGCCTCTGAAGTCAGTGGTTTGCCATGCAGGGCCAGTGTGCTGCCATGTTTTGGCAAGCACTGGAATTACTGGTGTAGAACCTAATATCAGAGGCTGCAGAGAGCAACAGCCTTTGATTTCATGAAGAACCAAACCCAGCAGTATAGTTCTGGCATTGCACTGGAGATCTGCTGCTGGCTGCAGATCTGCTGCTGGCTGCAGGTTGGTTGCCTTGGCACAGGCAACCAAGAGCAGTGAACACACCTTCACAGGAAATATACGCAGCTAATTGGGTGGTAAGCCAAAGCAATAGGCACAGGCTGGCCCAAAATGCAGGGTCAGATGGTAAAGGGTTAACTGGGCTGCAGGTCACCACCAAGTGCAAATGAAAGCCTTTGAGGGAATAGGGAGGTAGGGTTTGCAAGGCCTGGGTGGTGTTCCTCCCACAGGAGCAGGTACCTCCAGCCTGGCAGAGCTGGCTGGAGCAGCACAGCCCCTGGGGTGAGTTAGGAACTGTGCTGGCAGACAGGCTCTGGGGAGCTGGTGTGAGTAGGCAGAGCGTGTGTGTCAGCTGTCTGCTCACAGTGCTGCTCCCTGCAAAGGCGCAGCAGTCAGTTTCCTGTCTAGACCCCGGTAATCGTGGTGAGGAGGGGTTTGCACGCAAGCTCCTGCTCTTTCTCCTGTGATTACTAAAGCAGAAACCAGGTCCCAGCTCCTTGGGAAGGAACACCTCGCTTCTGCCATGCATCTTGGAAAATGTAGTGACTGCTTCTCACTCCCCTTTGACTGGGGTTGTTAGATGGGAGCCAGCTGCCATGCTGTCTCCATGCTGCTGACCTGCAGGAGAGCTTGGGAAGATTGCAGCCCCCTGACTGTTAGTGCAGGGTCTCCCTTGATGCTCAAGGGTTGCTACTTGAGTCCAGAAAAGAATAAAAGCATCAGGACCAGCCCAGGTCCTCTTGCCCCAGGAAGTACATGACTGAAGAGAGTGATTGCAGGAAATACAAACTCCCTGAATCCTCACCTGTCTGGGACTGAAGGTCATGCTTAAGAAAAGAAATGGCATTAAACCATGTCCCTTTGCTCTGAGCTGTGGAGCCCCAGCACCCCTGCTGCCCCTGGCAGGGCAGAGCATGCTGCGCAGGAGTGGGCAGCATGGATCCACATGGGCCACGTGATTGCTCCTGTGCTACATCTGGCCACATTAGTGCTCAGGGTCCCTCATCCTCGGGGAAGTGGACCCCAAATGGTTGTCAGCATGGCTTCTGAATAGAGAGGATATTTGAAATCCCAGTGTGTTGGGAGAACAGAGCCATTGTTTGCTCCCTGCCTACTCCTGACGGCACCTCAAGTTGTCCCGGTATGGCACGGGGCCACCTAGCTGCACACGTGCCCCCCGCTGTCCACATGCTGCTCTGTGGAAATGTCTCTTGCTGCCTGGTGGGCATGAGGGGAGGGATGGGGAGAGGACAGAAAGACAGAACTGTTTCATAGGGTAATTTAATTTTATTTGAAATGTTATCGTAGTAGGTTAGCTCCGCTGCTGGCACTCTTCTCCAGAGAGCAGAGTGAGGTGGAGCTTGGACCCATGCAGGTTTTCTGGGCCCTGTCTCTCCTCACAACTTTCAGATTCAGTTCCTTAGATGCAAAGTCTCTCAACTTCTATCTGGGCAGCGTGAGAACGTTGTGGCAGTGGCAGAAGTCCTACTTGTGTGTCAGTAGGCCACTGGTAGGAGGAACCCGTGCCTCCTCTCCCAGCGGTTTCCTGAAAAGCAGCTCTTGTAGCAAGAGGGACGCCATGTGCCTGGGGACTGCATGAGAGGGACAAGGAGCCCTTTGCTGTACCCACGGCCCTAGCTGTCGCTAACAACCTTCGCTGTTTAAATAGAAGCCCTTCAGTATTTAGAAATGGGGCTGGAAGAGATGTCCTCATGGCATGGGCATTTCAGCTGAGTGCACAGAAGTGTCACTGCAGGTTTGCAAGGGGATGCATGGGGAGGGATGGCAGCAGGACAGTCACACGTGCTATTGAATTTCCCTTCAGCGTTATGGGTTCCAGCTCCCCATGGCCTTGCAGGAGTCAGGAGGAAGCTGTCAGGGGAGTGTGAGCTTTTCAGTTCTTGCCTGCCATGAGCTGGCAGTGGTTATGTCCACCCGTGTGGGTGTGCACACAACCCCCCCCCGACCTGTGCTCAGTAGCAGGAGGGTGCTTTTGGTGCAGCCTGAACCCATGGGTGCTGCTCTGCTCCAGCCAGCTGGCAGCTAGGGGAGCACCCGAGGGCAGCATGTGTTTTTAGCATTTCATCCAGACCTGCTGCATTGCTGAGCAGTGCTGAGGACCTTGGCTCTCCCCCTTTAGCTGTCCTTGGCTTTTGGTGGGGTTTGGAGGTCATTCATGCCCTACTGGGCTCCTTTGCCAGTGTCTGGGAGGGTGATCAGGCAGAATGCTCTAGTCTGAGGCTCAGACTCCTGTAATTTAATAATAATCCTGCCAATGCCTATATACTGGCCAAGCCATTTTTTGGCTTGGCTTGGAGACTGAGCTCTATGGAGCTAAAGGTGCTCAGTGTGTGGCTGTAATCACTGTGAGGTGGTGGGAGCATTGTGCTGCACTGGTCCCCAGCAGGCTTTGCTGAGAACAGCAAAGAACAGCTGTGAGGACAGCAGACCCCACACCAGTGTGCAGCATGTCCCACCTGTGGAGTCCCCATAGTCCTCTGCAAGCCTGTCCCTGGGAAGCCTCCCCAAGGGACCCCCCCAGCCCATACCAAAATGCATTTGGAGCCATGCTGCTTACACTCACAGCAGTGCCTGCTGCTGGCCTGGCATCCACCAGAGACTGTTGTGTCTGTTGTTTGGAAACCCCAAGAAAGTAATCAAAGAGCCAAGCGCTGATTTTTCCAGTCACCTAGGAGCACCCAGACTAGCAGGAAAAAACGCTGCATGCTGAATTCCTATCTTAGGATGCATGGCTTTGGGCTGCTTCCCTGCCAAGCCTAGCCTAATTAAAGATGATTAAGGAAACACATGTATTTGGTGATGATGCCAGGGAATTTCTCATAGAAAGGAGCGTCTGAGTTTAGAAAATTGGCATAGCTGGGAAAAAGAATCTTTTGTACCCAAGTGCAAAAGGATTTTGCTGTTGTCTCCGTAAGGAGGCCTCAGCATGTGAGTTCCAGTCTAGGCTCCAAGTGTTACAGAATATGTTTTCCTTTTCCTTCGTTGCTTCGTTAATGAATCCCACTTTTTGTGGCTCTACTGTTGCTACAGCCCCCGTGGCTCCAAGGAGAGGGAACAAAACTCAAAGTCTTTGTAAACATTGCCCAGGCTAAATATTAGTGGTTCCAGGTTGCCTCTGGGAATGAATAACTGCTGTCCTCACTTTGGGAAACCCATAGAGTCACGTGTGCCCTCAGCAGGCTGCTTGCAGCTCAGCCCTGGGCAGCTCTTGGGCCCGTGTGCTGTCGGTGCCGAGGTGGACCTTAACTGTCTTCTGGGTTTTCTGCCTTGCAGCAGAAGAAGTCATACCTGGAGCGGAGCGTGAAGGAAGCAGAAGATAACATCCGGGAAATGCTGATGGCCCGGAGGGCGCAGTAGCTGTGTGGTTCTCCCTGGCCTCCCGGGACCCCCTCTGGGCCGTTTTGGGCAGCTCTGCCCGCACCCTGCTCGCCACTGCCTGCCCGCGCCACCGCCCTTCTCTGGCAATTTCAATAAAACTCTACTGCAAAGCCTGAGCTGGTCTGCCCTGCCCGCCGCCTCGGTAGCTCGTCAGCGGCTGCTCCCCTTGTGGGCATTTGATGGAGAAGAGGGACAGGGTGCGATTTGGGATGAGGGTCCTTTAGGCACTCTTGCTTTACTTTAAAGCAGCTGTAGCCCTCGCTCTCTGGGGAGGCGTGGTCTGTTCATCAGTGCTGGGCACCGGGGAGGGCTCACTGCATTGCTCTGTTGGAGTGGGGCTGGCAACACTGCGGCAGGAAAAAACGGGGCTGGCCATCACAGTCACTTCCTGGTCCATGACAGGTTGTCATTTACTCTGTCTCAGCCACAACAGGCCCTGGTTCCCTCCTTGAGCACAGGGGCCTGGCAGAGCCCCAGCCTAGCTGCAAGCTTGTGGAGGGCCAGTGCCACCCTGTGCTTCGTGCTTGCAGTGCAGGTGGAGCCTGGCTGCTCCTTCCCCTGCTGCCGGCTCTGCTGCTTCTCTAATGGAGCTTACAAGGACATCTACTCTCCTGCAGCAACTCCTTGGGATCTTGGAGCTGGGCAGGAATTCCCAGGTCCCAGGGCTGACCCCGCTGCAGACACACAGGTGCTGTCAACACTCTGGGCTGGCTCTTTGCCACCTCAAGCTCCCAGGATGCATCACCTCCTCACCAGCTGGGCTGGCTTCAACTCTGCCAGCGATGAGACTTGTGCACAGGCTGCAGTCGCTGCCTCATGGTCACAGGAGCCGTGGGCTCATCCCCAGGGTGCACTCACACGTGCACACTCAATAGGGAGCCCTCGCCCAGGACAGAGTTTAAGAGGAATTCAGTAAGATCGGACGGACCACACTGATCAAGCACTGGACAAGTTACTGTCCAGCTGGTCATTAACACCCAGTGGTCTTTTCAGCCCCATCCTTCACTAATTTTCCACACTTACTACTGCCCAAAAATCACCACTGTAGGAACCTCCACTAAGCATTCCATAGCAAACCCTGTGCAATCCCAAACAGCTTTTCCCTGCATCTGATGTGTCCCACCCCAGGCATCAGCCGCCAGGTCCCCAGACAAGGGTCTCATGTCCTTGGGTCCATGGGCTTGTCTGGGCTGTGACTGGGTCTGTGTGGGACTGATGGTACCTGGAGTAACCCAGGCAGGGATTACACTGCTGCTATGGCACTGCTACTATGGCACAGCAGGGTTGGGTACACCTGGACCTGGCGGCCTCTCCACTTTGGTGCTGGTGCAGGGCATGTCAGCTTATAGCTGCTATGTGGGAGTGCTGACCTGCAGAGAGATCTGGACAGTCTGGCTGGATGGGCTGAGGGCAATGGTATGAAGTTCACCAAGGCCAAGTGCTGGGTCCTGCACTTGGGTCACACCAATTTCATGAACATGACAGGCTGGGATGAAGAGTGGCTGGAGCTGCTTGGTGGAGAAGGACCTGGGAGTGGTGTTCAACAGGTGCTGAATGTGAACCAGCAGTACACCCAGGTGACCAACAGAACCCTGACTTGTATCAGGAAGTGTTGCCAGCAGGACTGGGACAGTGAGTGTACTGTGCACTGGTCAGGACCCACGTCAAATATACTTCAGTTTTGGGCCCTTCACTCCAGGAAAGACCTTGAGGGGCTGGAGTGGCTCCAGAGAAGGGCAACGGAGCTGATGAGGGGTCTGGAGCATGTGTCTCATGAGGCGAGGCTGAGGGAGCTGGGGGTGTTCAGCCTGGAGAAGAGGAGGCTGAGGGGAGACCTCGCTCTCTATAACTCCCTGAAAGGAGGGTGGTGGGTGTGTGTCACATCTCCCATGTCACAGGCAATGGAACAAGAGGAAATGGCCTCAAGTTATACCAGGGGAGGTTTAGGATGGATATTTGGAACAATTTCACCAGAAGGATTCTCACACTTTAGAAGAGGCTGACCCAGGCAGTGGTGGAGTTGTCATCCCTGGAGGTATATAAAAGCTGGGCAGATGTGGTGCTGAGCGACATGGGTTAGCAGTGGGTTTGTCAGTGTTGGGGTGATGGTTGGCTGTGATGATCTGAAAGGTCCCTTCCAGCCTAGAACATTTTCTGATGCTATAGCTGGGCTCAGCAGCCAGGGATGCCCAGCTGTAGAGGGTGCCTTGCAGTGGGCTAGGCTGAGCTTCACCGCCTGCCCTGGTCCAGTACTGGCCACAGGGACAAGCTGTGTCCAGGCTTGCTGGGGGACAGGCAGACCCCTCTCTTCTCCTGCGCCCCAAGCCTGATTTACACCCCCACCTCACCCCCAAAGCCCCCGCCACCTGAGCGGCTGCACCGTGGGCTGGCTGGCACCCATGGCAGCCCTCCCTGATGGAGCATGGGAAATGTGGTGTCCCCTCCATGTAGCGCTGGTGTCAGGGCACTGCAGGGTGTGCGCTGTTGAAACCACATGAGCCCAGGACCCTTTGTGACAGGCCAGAGCAGGAGGCAGAGTGCAGCCAATGCCAGTCCTACCCCTTCTCACATTGGGGCCCAGAGGCAAATGGTCCCAGACCATGGTCCCTGGAGGAACCAGTCCATGGCTCAGGTGACCATGCAGGGCTGGGGGCTCGTTTCATGACCAGCAAGGCCATTTCTGGGGAGCAGCCAAGGCCATGGCAGGGTGGGAGGTGGGCTGACCACTGCGCTAGGACAAGGGGCTGGAGGGAGGGGGCAGGCAGGAGCAAGGGCTCAGGGCAGCTGAACCCTCCACTTGTAACCCCCTGCACCAAGGCAGGGTGAGCCAGGGACCACCCTGCTGAGCCCTGTCAGCTGCTGATCTGCCAGGAAGATGACACAGTGGTCAAGAAGGTGGCAGCAGCCATTCCCAGAGCAGGAAGCATTCAGCAGCACAGCTGAGCTTCAGACTGTAGTCTGCCAGGGGAGTGGCCGGAAGGCTCCAGGGGTCCTCATCAGCCCAAACCAAGACTCACTCCAGACCAGAGCCCCCAAACTGCGTTTCTTAGACCCGAGCAGAGGTATACAGAGTGCCTGGGCTGTGCTGGAGGCACAGGGGGGCCGGGAGGAACTCCCCAAGGAATGCAGCAAGGTGCCACGTGAGGCCTCATTGAGCCTTGCAGCATGGCAGCCCTGGCCTTGCCAAGTCTAAGCCTACATTGTTCCATTGTTCCTAAGTTCCTACGTTGTTCCCTCAGGCCTGAATGTGGGCCCTGGGCCCATGTGGGAGCAGAGACTTAGGATCTAGAGAAGCACAACCCTCATTTAGCTCAGCATGGGCCACCCTTCCCTCTCCCAGCACCCGCTGTGGGGCTCAGGGGGCTGGATGCAGCACACACAAAGCAGGGGAGGCCGAGTGCAGCACCCTTTGAAGCCCTGCTGCAAAAGGGCAGGAGATCACTCTGTGATCTTCAGGCAATACAAAGCAAAGCCAACTCGGGTCAGCCTCCCAGGGTGGGTTTTGCTCCCCAGGCAGGGAGAACAGGAGGGAAGGGCAGTGGGCAGGGCACAATCCTCCCCCAGCAACTAGCAGCAGGTTTCCCTGCTTTTCTCCAGATGAAAGCTTTTTTATTATTCCCCTTCAGGGGAGGCATGCCATGAAACAGCTTCAGCTGCAGATCCTCAGCACTAAAGTAATTCTTGGCCTTGCTTCTTCTTACCCATCAATTTACACCCCCTGCAGCAGGGATGGATAACCGCTCAGAATACCTGAGCGGGACCAGCCCTCCCCCAGGAGGGCGCAGCAGTTCAGTGTGTGCTTCCTCTAGCTCTCTGCCATCCCAGGAGCTGTTGGAGAGGTCCCCGGTCCCAGAAAGACACCTGCATGTCCAGGCCTGAGTAAGCAGAGGGATGAAAACCTGGCTGAGCTGCTGTGTGCAGGACAAGAAGCATTGGCTGTATTGGACACAGGTGATCCCCCCCGCCCTGCCCAGCTGCTCTTGGGGCTTACACACCACATTGCTGCAGAAAATTCCCCAGATGGTGGTAAAAGCAGGGCCAGCAAGGCGTTGAGGCAGGAACTTCTGCAGTGAAGCAGCTGAAAGCAAAGTCCATCATTGGTGCTGCAGAGTCAGCACCTGTGGGAAGCTGAGGACAGACAGCAATGGGGTAAGCACACCCTCTACGGGACAAATTTATTGAAACAGTCAGGACCTAGCAAAGAAAATCAACCATTGCCTTTAATTATTGCCTACATTTCTAGGACTAGGAAAATTTCAACTGATAAATATACATTTCATCAGAATGCCTTTGGCTGAAATACACCATTAGCACATTCTTCAAAGTTACAACAAAAGTCTTAGAAATGTTAAAAAGGGATTTCTCCATTACTAAAATAAAGGAGTGCACCCCCCACCCCAACAAGGCGCTAGGACTGACAGACAGGAACTCTTGGCTGTGCAAAGCAGAGCGTTGATTACAGTAACAGAAAGAAGTCGGGACAGGAGTGGGGAGCCTGCATAGCACTCAGTGAGAGGTACAGGAGGTGGCTGCAGTGACATCAGGTCAGCATGTCCCACAGGCAGCAGCAGCAGAGTGCGGTCCAGCATGCTGTCAGGCAGGCGCTCTCGCCCGTGTCATCCCTCCGTCGCTCCTCCACCACGTACACTGCAGGGACAAGAGAGCTCGGTCAGTCAAAGAGCACCACAGAACACCCTCAGCGTCCAGCCACCCACATCTGCTGCCCCAGTACAGCTGTGGAGCCCCTCTGCATCCCCAGTGCTCACTTTGGGTGGCCCAGGCTGGCTGGCTCAGGCAAGTGCTCACGGGAGGGGATGTGCAGAGCTGCTGTGCCGGGTGCTGCGGCGCCCTCAGGCAGAGCTGCTGTGCTGGGTGCTGCAGCGCCCTCAGGCCACGCTTTCAGCACCCTGTGAGGACCCGCTGCCCAATCCTGTCACCACAGCACTCCTTGGGCAGGAAGGGTCACGGGGGAGGCACTTCTTTCCACAGCCAGTTACAGGAGAGAGTGCCTTCAGCTCCCCTGCTGGAGCAGCTGGCATGGACCGAGTTCTCAGGCCCACAGCACCCTCTCCTCAGAGCACAAAGGCTGGTGCTTCACAGTGAGTGCAGGCACACCTCGCTGGCCTCCAGCAGGCATCTACTGACCAGATGAGGCCATGACATTGCAATGCAAATCATGGGCTGGGGGGCAGTTGCTAGTTTTGTCCCCAAGTCAATCCCATCTTCACCCTGGCTGAACATGGCTGTAGCTGTAGCTCCAGCAAAGGCACCATACAGGGAAGAGCTCTGACACTGCTGCCATTTGCTGCGAGTTAAAGCAGCGTTACTGCTGGTAGCTCAGTGCTACCATGCAGAAGACATGTGCTATTAAGTGGTAGACAAACATTGACAAGTCCTCCATCACAGCAGACAAACCAGTAAAGGATTGTGCTGGTTAGTTGGCAGCTTGCAAGGTTTGTGAAATTCAAACTGCGTGCTCTGCTGGATGATGGGACCGTGTAACCTTCCCCACCCCAAAGCAGAGTTGAAATGGATTCCACCCTGTGCCATTTATAGCAAGCTGTCCATAACTCCAGGCATACAAGGAGAGTTTGACTGAAGTATGTATGATTAATCCATTGGAAGTTTTAAACTACAGCCAAGTGTCAAGGACACACTGACAAAGCGTGTTGAAAGCATACATATAGTGCTGTTACTGAAACACTTGCTGAAATATTCAACAAAATGGCTATTCTAAGTCTAGGCTGTGCAGAGGGAGGATGACACTTGCACTGCCTGGCCACTCGCTTCATGGCAGCAGTGGGCATTGCTCCTCCCTGGCCAGCCAGCACCTCTGGCTGCCTGCACAGCACTGCCACTGGCAGCGTGTGCTGGAAAGCTCTGCACTGAACTGGCTGAAACACAAGCACGACTGCCCACTAGCAATCCAGGGCAGGACTGGGACAGGAGCAGGGACAGCAGCCATGTCAAGACCTTTCTGGGACTCACCATAGGTCTGGGGATGTGTGCTTCCTGTTAAAACCAGTGAAACATAGAATCATAGAATCATTTAGGTTGGAAGAGACCCTTGGGATCATGGAGTCCAACCATCAGCCCTACTCTACAAGTTCTCCCCTACACCAGATCCCTCAACACCACATCTAATCTACTCCTAAACACAGCGTGAGAAAGAGATCACGTCCTTCCACGCTCTTCTGCTAGCAACTGGGAGTCATTTAAACCAGGAGCACATTGTGGCACAACTGCCTTCCTGCAAAAACACCCTGAGAAAATGCTGTGGTTTTCCCCGTGCAGAGGATGCAGTAGGTACTTTACCAAATCCATTCACCTTCCACATTGAAGGAGGGCTCCTAAGATGACCCTTTGAAATACACACTTGAGAAGCCTTCGCCTTCCACTGCAGAGTTCTTCCCTGAGTGAAAGCAAGAGTCTGAAGAGGGCAGCTCTCTGCCACTGCCAGTTCATGGGAGCTGGTGTCAACTGCTGCTGTGGTTTGAGAGGAAATACATTCACCGCTGAAAGTTTTCAGACTTCATCTGGGCAATCATAGAATCACAGAATTGTCTAGGTTGGAAGGGACCTTTGAGATCATCTAGTCCAACCATTAACCCAACTCTGATAAAAAACAGCAACCCATCACTAAACCATGTCTCTAAGCACTCTGTCAACCCGTCTTTTGAATACCTTCAGGGATGGTGCCTCAGTCACCTCCCTGGGTAGCCGATTCCAATACTTCATAACCCCATCTGTGTAAAAATTGTTCCTCATCTCCAATCTGAACCTCCCTCGGTGCAACCTGAGGCTGTTTCCTCTTTTCCTGTGACCTGTGACTTGGGAGAAGGGACCGAGTCCCTGCCTCTCTACACCCTCCTTTCGGGGACTTGTAGAGAGCGAGAAGGTCTCCTCTCAGTCTCTTCTCCAGGCTGAACACCCCCAGCTCCTTCAGCCACTCCTCACAAGACTTGTTCTCCAGACCCCTCACCAGCTCTGTTGCCCTTCTCTGGACCCACTGCAGCCCCTCAATGTCTTTTTTGTAGTGAAGGACCCAAAACGGTACACAGCACTTGAGATGGGGGCCTCACCAGTGAGAGGGGGATGATCACCTCCCGAGTCCTACTCGCCACGTTGTTCCTGATACAGGCCAGGATGCTGTTGGCTTTCTTGGCCAGCTGGGCACTCTGCTGGCTCAATAGTCCACTAAACAAAACCAACCACCTCTCCCTTACAGTTTGAGTTTAATGATCATTTTCTCTGAAACTTCATCAATGCTTCAGAAGTTGTAGCTCTGTCGCCACACAAATTGCTGGAGAAGCTTTAAAAAACACAACCATATGGCATTAATAACGCTGAAAAGCTTTTCTCAACAACCAGTTGGGTGTTGGGGCAAGAGAGGGTAAGAGCAGAGCAGAACAGAACTATTCACTTACAGCTACTAAAGTGCACTGGGTAAAAAAACAGTTCAGAGGAGGGCTGGATAAAGTATTCCCCAGCCAAACCTCTCATTAAGCTGGAGACATCTGACACCAATCCTCGTCTGGGACACTGCACAACCAAACATCAGCCTCAAAGCACTAACGCAAACACAGCAACAGAAGTGCCCAGGGAAACCAAGAGCACATGGTAGCACCTTCATCCACTCCTCCCAGCCTAGCCTTAGGGCTACGGTAAATGCAGAGGATCCCTGTAAACAGCACAGTAAGAGACAGCATAATAAACCCACCCGAAGCAGCTTACTCAGACCTCTGAAAACCATTTTGTTAGGAAGTCCTGTACAGCATATTATTGACCCAAGGCACCCAACGGCTTCCCAATTCACTTCAACCAGCAGTTTTCCATTAACAGAGATCAACTTTTCTACTGGAATAGTTTTGCCAGCAAAACCCCAACCCAAAATACATCAATAAGGGAAGTAGAGGTTTTGTATGCTTCTTGTCAGAAGCCTAAACGCCTCCAAGCTAAGGTGAGCCTTACTGGGGATTTCATTAGCTGCTTCCTGCCTCTCTTTTTGTCCAAGGTCAAAAGATCTCCCATGGTATGCCAGGGTCCTTGCCAATATGAGCAGATGCACATTAGCACTTTGGGACCGGTGGCCTGATACAGAAGAGAAACAAGGGCAGCATCTCTCAGAGGCACTAGACAGCACTCGGGTTAGGCTCAGGTTTTGATGCTTCCGTTGTTTTTTCTAGAACAGGATGGTGGAGGGTGTAAGCTGAGCAGACCCTCCCATCTTCTAATCAACCTTAAAGAGTGCAGATCACAATGAACCATGCTTACCCCGAAAGCGGTAGCCCTCCCTGTAATCACACAGTACCAGCCTGCACAATCCAGTGCAAATAACTCCTACTTTGTTTTTAAAACAAATACTACAGTACCTTGTTATTTCACATACAGCCTGCTTTATCTTGAGCATACACATTTTGTTTCTTCTCATACTTAATTGATATGTTAATCATTAGCTCTACGAGGAAAAGGCATGAGCAGTACTTTTCACCCGTTTTGCTATAAACTAAAATTGTGACCTTGGACTGCAGTGCTCCTTATGGCAGTGGGACCACAAGGACCGCAGTGCAAGGACACCGGCTCTGATGATGGAACCGGTCTACCCTGTCCCAGGGCCCAGGCACAGATATCACCGTTGAGATACCGATTCACCCCCTCAGAAAGTAGGCAGTGACAGCAACTGAGAGCCCTCAAGCTCTGCAAGCCCTCCCACAAGTGCTGCTGCGTGTCATCGAGGCCCTGTCCCCTGTCTAGGTATTGTAAATCTTTCTAGGTATTTCCAGGCAGACAGACAGCAAGCAAGAGCTCAATTCAGGCAAGCCAGTAAGTCAGCAGCCAGGGAGTGTGCGCGTCCCGGTCGGCCTGGCCCAGCCCAGTACCAGCCATGAGGACTCTTCCTCTTCCTAAGGCCAGAGGGCCAGGAGCATGAGAAAAGCAGTACATCCTGAAGTTTACTTCTTCTTTGGCTCCAGCTGTGTGCTAGCACACAGGCCCAATCTGCACGCAAACAAGACAGTTAAACCCCTCAAGGCCTGGAGCACTCAAGAGGAAGCAGCAACAAGCAGTTTACCAACCACTGCTACTGCAGACCAAAACCACTTACCATGGTATTTGAATGGCAGAAGTAGTACCACAGTCTTCTCATCTGGGAGGAAGCACACAGCAGAGAAGGGACCCAGAAGCCTTTTTCCCACGTGAATAAAGTGACTTTTAATCACAGTCCTTTCTGCACCAAGAGCTTTGTTTTGGCTTGTCCAGCAAGAAATCTTGCTTAAAACTGCTCAATATCATTCTAATAATAAATTCTTACAGGGCTAAGTGCTGCTTCCAGCAGATTGCCAGGTCAGTACTGTGCATCTGGTTCTACCCTGAAACCATTCTTACCCAAGTCTTTCCCTTCAGGATGGAGGCCAGAGAAGGGAAAGTCAGCACAAGAGCACTAGGGGAAACTGAGGGATGCAGAGGTGACAGTGACTATAAATCAAGCATATCTGATCCACTCTTTGGGGCATGCGCTCCCGGTCTGCAGACCCAGCACTGCAGGAGGAAGAGGGGACATCCAAGCTCTGACCTTCCAGACAGCCACATATCCTGGAGCATGTCCCACACAGGCAGCAAGTGTAGGAGAAGAGACTGCATGACCAGGGAACAAGGACGCTGGGACTTTCATACTAGATGCCAACAAGGCTCATCTCTGCCCCAGACATCCCTAACCCACAAGACCTCCAGGGCAGAGCCTGGGCACAGATGAGATCTAACTCCCTTGGCAAGAAAGGCATTTAACTATTGTTTCTCTTCTCTGGGGATATTTGCTCATGCTTTACAGCTTCATGCCTGTAATGTCACATTCCCTGGCCCCCCAACTCCTTCCTGCCCAGAGGCTTTCACTGTACGCACAGCCTCTACTGACTCACGTTCAGATTTCAGGAAATACCTTAGCACATTCCTGAAACAGATACTAGAGCCAGACGGAAATTCAATAGCCTACTTCCAAGCAAGAAAATCCCAAAGTTGCAAAACCCTCAGAACAAGTTTCAAAATCCCCAGTGCCAAACACAAACAGCTCTACTACCAGAGCCACTTGAGCAAGAATTCAAGGAAGTAAACTGCCAGTGAGTACAGTGAGTACAGGCAGTTTCACCTGCAAAGTCCCTTTGCTGCCAGGCAGCAGCTGCTGAACCAGACCAGATTTCAGCCTGAACTCAAGCAGAATTGACTGATCTTTAACTGCCCATGAAAGCTGGAAAAATGCTTTACACAGCTTGCTTCTCACCTAGACCAGGGGCCAGGCTGACAAGGAATGTCCAGAAGGGCAGCCTCATTTAACTCCATCCATTACAGTGCCAACCTTCACCTTGTCTATAGTTACAGCTCCTGAAGGTACAGTAACAGTTAAACTAAATGCTCCAACAGACTGCTTGGAAAGGGTCAATATACAGAGAAAATGTCTCATGGAATTGCTATGTGCTGCCCTCCAAATAAACTCTTCCTGGGGAAGGCTCAGCCTGATAGATACAGTTTGAGAAGCAAGGTGTGATCACTGAAAGGCACCAGAGAACCTGACCAGAGCAATTAGGATCCCTTCCTTTCCACACTTGGAGTGCAAAGAGGGAAAGTCCGCCCCTCTAGCGAAGGCAGTGACTGTACCTAGGTCACCTGCTTATTCTTGCAGCTGGACAAACACGAGGAGGCAGGCAGCATCACCACGACCATTAACTCTTATCACAGACGGCTTTGCTGCAAGTAATCAACTTCCAGAAGTAAGATTTCCACCCGGTGCGTACAATAGGTCAAACACAAGGCTTGAACTTTGCCTTTGGTTGGAAGGAAGGCTGCTGACAGAGCCTGGTTCCCTTTGGCACAGCACGGGATAGCCTCATCCATTACGCTGTTATGTATCAGCAGGGCGGGGGAGTAGGGGGGGTGGAGAAATTAAGCTGGGCCGATTGCTAACATCGGCTAGTGCTTTCAAAATTAATATGCCACTTCATATTTTGGCTCGTTACACTTTTTTTTTTTTTTAAGCACACCATTATCAACAGCATTACATGTCACCTCTCATTTACATAGACAAGAAAGTACCTGCTGACCAGTCAGCAGATACCATGGTCTCCATACGCGAATTGAGATCAAGTTATCCTATAATGAAAATACTGGTGGGGAAATGAGGTATTCTCTTCCTCCTAAGCAAGTCCCTGCTGCTCAAAAAGGCCCAGCTCCTTACGCCATGCTCCACACTGGCACCACATTCTACTCTTGTGCGTTTGTCAGCTTTGTCCTGGTTCAGTTAAGTTCCCTCTGCCACTGTGTGACACCAAACAGCAGATCAACCACGTTTCACATGCACTCCCACTTGGACAGTCAAGAAGACAGCCCTCAGTCTTTACAGCAGGGAAGAGGCAGACAGAAAACAGCACAAGTCAGCTCACACAGCTAGGGAGATTAATCAGATACTCTTAAGGGTAACGTCAGGCTGAGGATATAAATTATCAGCAATAAAAGTAAAGGTCAAGTTGTTGTTTTCTAATGAAAAACAGCCAAGTTGATGCAAGTTAACGAACAGCCTTGCAAGATGCAAGAAGTGTGCACAAGTCCATGGGACTGGATGAGACTCATACGTGGGTCATGAGGGACGTGGTGGATGAAGTTGCTGACCACTTCCTGTTGTATTTGAGAAGCTGTGGCATTCTGGTGAAGTTCTCACTGACTGGAAAAGGGGATATGTAACCCTCATTTTCAAAAAGTGAAAAGATGACGACCCAGGGAACTACAGGCCAGTCAGTCTCACCTCTGAGCCTGGCAAGATCATGGAGCAGATCCTCCTGGAATCTCTGCTCAGGCACATGGGATCATCCAGGAGCAGATCCTCCTGCAATCTCTGCTAAGGCACATGGGAAATAAGGAGGAGATTAGCGACAGCCAAAGTGGTTTCACCAAGGGCAAGTCTCAGAATCACACAATGATATGGGGTTGGAAGGGACCTCTGGAGATCCAGTCCAACCCCCCCGCCAAAGCAAGTCCTCCTAGAGCAGGTTACACAGGAACTTGTCCAGACTTGTCCATCTCCAGAGACAGAGACTCCACCACCTCTCTGGGCAGCCTCTTCCAGGGCTCTGCCACCCTCACAGGAAAGAATTGACTCTCCATTTTTAGATGGAAGTTCCTATGTTCAAGTTTGTGCCCGTTCTCTCTTGTCCTGTCACTGGGCACCGCTGAAAAAAGACTGACCCCATCCTCCTGACACCCACCCTTCAAGTACTTGTAAAGCACTGATCACGTGCCCCGAGTCTTCTCCAGACTAAAAAGACCCAGGTCCCTCAGCCTTTCCTTGTACGAGACATGCTCCAGGTCCCTAATCATCTTTGTGGTCCTCTGCTGTACCCTCTCCAGCAGTTCCTGAACTGGGGGGCCCAGAACTGGACACAGTACTTCAGATGGGACCTCACCAGGGCAGAACAGAGGGGAAGGATGACCTCCCTTGACCTGCTGGCTGGTCACACTCTTCCTGATGCACCCCAGGATGCCATTGGCCTTCTTGGCCACAAGGGCACATCGCTGGCTCCTGGTCATCCTGTTGTCCGCCAGGACTCTGAGAAAGTGCATGTGGGAACCCGACTCACAGGTCTTTTTCCTCAGAGCTGCCCTCCAGCAGGTCCCCCCCGACCTGTCCTGGTGCAGGGGGTTATTCCTCGCCAGGTGCAGCACCCTGCACTTGCCCTGGTTGAATTTCATCAGGTTCCTCTCTGCCCAACTCTCCAGCCTGTCCAGCTCTCACTGTATGGCAGCATAGCCTTCTGGTGTGTCAGACACCCCTCCTGGTTTTGTGTCATCAGCAAACTTGAGGGTACATTCCATCCCTTCATCCATGTCATTGGTGAATATGTTGAAGAGGACTGGACCCAGTACTGACCCCTGGGGAACACCACTTGTTACAGACCTACAACTAGACTCTGTGTCACTGGTCACAACCCTCTGAGCCGTCTTTCAGCCAGTTTTCAATCTACCCCACTGTCCATTCATCTAACCCACACTTACTGGGACTAGTGCTTTTCAACATCTTTGTCAGCAACATAGTGAGATTGAGTGCACCCTCAAAAGTTTGGTGATGACACCAAGCTGTGTGGCCCAGTTAACACACTGGAGCGAAGTAGTTCCCAGGGTCCTCCTTTCTGCCCTTCTTAAAAACAGGTGCAAAGTTTCCCTTTTTCTAGTCACCAGGGACCTCATCTGACCGCTATGATTTTTCAACTATCATGGAGAGTGGCTTGGCAACTACATCAGCTAATTCCCTCAGGACCTTGTCAAGTTTCACAGACATCTGTATGTTCAGGTTCCTCAGGTGATCACAAACCCGAACTTCTGTTATGTTGGGAGAGACTCTGCTCCCCTAGTCCTTGCCTCGTGGTCTATCCACTCGAGAGGTGTGGGGAGAGAGACTTGCAGTGAAGACTGAAGCAAAAAAAGCTGTCGAGTACCTCAGCCTTCTCCGTTGTTACCAGTCTTTGCATACCATGTCAAGTTCAACTCCAGATGCACCTTGGTCTTCCTGACTCCATCCCTACACAATTGGGCCGCACCCCTCTGCTTTTCCCCAGGATACCTGTTCCAGCTCCCACTTTCTCTTTCCAGCTGAGATGTTACCTACCCTTGCCAAGCATGACCCCAACAAGAGACACCACACTCTCCTGGGCTTACAGCTCCCGTCTCCTGAGGACACAGAGGAGCTGGTGCTGTGGCTGGGGAAAAGCACTGCTGCAGCACATCACACCATCACTCACACAAGCTCCGTTCAACCTGAAGAGTCTATCAATAGCAGCCTTTGAAACGGGGCTCAGTGGTTCACCAGCTCCTCTGCAGCATGGGTGACAAAACCAGTACTATGTTTAAGCTGTTTTCCTGTTACATCTCAGATGTAGTTTTGTTTTCAATCCAGACAGCGAGTGATACGAGGGTTTCTTTCTTCTCCAAAGGCCAATTGGGCCACAAATCGTTACATTAAAAAATACTGTCACTGTGAAATGCTGTTTTACCCTCAGATTTGGAAAGCGCTACAGTAATCCTTGTGTGATTCACTCGAGACCAAAATATGGCACATGGCTACTTCCACACACTAGTGCACTGGCTACGGCCCACAAAATAAAAGCCTACTTTGCAGTTCGCCTACACAGTAAAATTACTTAAAACATTCAAAAGCATAAAATTTGAAGTTTATCAAGCTTCCTAGCTTTCAGTGTGGACACACAAAGTTCATAAATATGTTCAGAAATACTTGGAGTAGCTTAATTCATTAGATAATGCAAAATCACCTAGGAGAGCAAAACACCCACTCCGAAAGGAAAGCGTCCACATAGTAGCTCTTCCCAGATAACTGCTTGGAAACACCACAAGAACTGACAGGCCACAGTAAATCATGTTAGACCAGCTAGGCAGACTGCAATGACTTCATTAAATTTAAATTGTCAATTTTTTATATTAGAGGTTCAGCCACACCAACAGATATAGAGCATAACAGATTTAAAAACCCTAAAAAGCAGCTTTTTAGGGACACCCATTTTATATTATAGATCTATATGAGAACACTCCTGGAAATGATCATTAAACAAAGCCTCATTGAAAGCTCTTCTATGACTCTATGATTCTATGATTCTCTCAGAGAAAACTTCTGTCAAAGTGTCACAAGACAAGTATCAGGTTGCATTTGGCAGACTGGCCAAGAAGCAGCAAGGCAGGGAAAAGGATGCTTAAAATAAGGAGCATCAAGAAAAAGGAAAAGCTTTTGAAGACACAAAGTTATAGCCCTGACTTCATTTTACACACATCAATAAATGGTTTTGTATGTTACATCCACTTCAATGAAAGCAATGCAGGCTGGAGGCTTTCGGAGAACAGGCAGGAAGGCAGCTCAAAGACAGACCTTACCAGAAGGACTTTGGTTTGTGTGTGAGGGTGCTGCTTCTGCAGAACTGCAGCTGTGGTAGCTTAGGTTTAACAGCAAACCATTCCTCCTGCAGTGTAAGCCTGGCCTCTCAGTGAAAGACACACTCAAATTTAGCCACTTGTCCTCTCCAATTTCCCAGCCCACTAATTTGTGCTGGCCCACAGGTTTGCAAGCAGAGACCTGACCTGTGCTTAGCTACAGCAGGCTGCCTAGTACCATTGTCCAGTCAGGTTCTGGATATCTCCACAGATGGAGACTCCAGGATGGTCTCTGGGCAACCTATGCCAGTGTCTGATCACTCTCACAGTAGAAAAGTGTCTTCCTGTGTTCAAAAGGAACAACCTGTGTTTCAGTTTGTGTTCGTCTCCAGTCCTGTCACTAGACACTACTGAGAAGAGCCCCGCTCCCTCTTCTTCATTCCCTCCCACCAGGTATTTATACACATGGATAGCCCCTTCCCCCGCCCCCAAGCCTTCTCTTCTCCAGGCTGAGCAGTCCCACCTCCCTCAGCTTCTTCTCATACAAAGATGCTCTGGTCCCTTAATCACCTTCTTGGCTTTCCTCTGACAACTCAAGCCTGCACCAAGCACTGCAGTGAGCTCCGCAAAAGCTATGGGTGTCAGAATAAAGTAGTGTATAGTGTTGAGGGGACACAACACACAGATGGACCAGCTAACTGCCAAGAATAGTTACATTGTGCTCCCTCCCTTCCCCAACAATCTGTATTTTTCCCCAGAACAATAATAACTTCTAAGATACCCCAAATACCAGGATTATTCCAATGGCGCTATTAGATAACTTGGATAGATATTGATGGGCTCAGGAAAAGCTATGCCCATTGATTCGGTAGGAACTGTACATTTGAGTATTACAAGCTTTAACTGTGCAGCCTTTGGTTGAAACTTATCAACCAAAAGATATATAGAATGAGAGTTGTGGCAAATCTAAAGCCAGCAAAAAGCACATATAACAACCTCAGCATAAGGATTCCCCTAAGGGATCAGCATTAAGATGTCCAGCAGTATCTTCCAACAGGCAGAGAACTGTTAAAGACAAAACAGCAAAATAGAGCGAAGAAAACAGGCTATAAACAGAACCGCTACTTCAAACAAGTCTCCACTTCCCCCAGCCCCATTAGGGTCAGACACTGGTAACCACGTTACTTTAAGGTCAACACACACTTACACATTTGCAAGCCAGAATGGGTCATGATTACGTCGCGCCACGGCTGCTAGGCATACCTGTGTTTTTAGGCCCATCTGCATACACTGGTCCTGGAGGGGGCGGAGGAGCATTTTGCCATCCATACTGTGGATAACCTTGATAACCTGGCTGGCCTGGCTGATATGGCCCAGTAGGTCCAGGGGGATATCCTGGGTAAGGGCCAGGAGGACCACCTGGTTGCTGTGCATAGGGTGGGTAAGGGGCAGTCGGGCCCGGGCCAGGGTAAGGTGGAGGGTTTTCGTAGTTCATGTGGGATGCACGATCTGTCCTGCAGAAAAAGGAAAACAGAAGAACTGTTTTGCTTTTGTCCATTTCATCCATGACTATGTAATTCCCATTTCAGTCTGCTCTCCAGAAGGGCTGATATTAAGTGTAAGAAATAGACCTCAAAATACCTCATCAAGCAGTGAATTTATTTTTAACCCTACCATGGGGGCAGAGACTGAGCTGAAGTGACTTCTTGTAAGTGACACTAGTTCAGCAGCAGAGCAACTTGCTGTTTTCCAGCAATGCATCAGCTATTCACCCTAAGACTTAACAGTCTTGCAACTCCAAAGCAAAATCCTCTCTTCCACTCATGATTAAATTGCTTCTAAGAGAGATTTAGAAGCGATTACTTTATAGTATCAGCAGAAACATGAAAATGAACATGCAGAAATGCAGCCTGTAAAGACATGTCTGATAGCCTTGAGAGGAGAAAGAGGGAACATAAACGTCCATTGCACTTCTGCTAATTGTTACAAGCATCTCGACCAGCACTCAGGAGCAAGACTGTATGAGTAATTTCCTGATGACACTGTAACCCATCTTATTGCCTATTCTTCCAGTAATATGCAACTGAATCATTAAGCAGCCAAAGCAATCAGGACCTTGGACTCAGTCCCATTCAAAAAGCAACAGTAATGACACCTCCGAGAGTCGATGTTCATAAAGCCTATCTAACTCACTGCACAACCGTCGAAAGACAAGACTGTCACAATAATGCAACTTCAATTAACCTCTAAGCAGCAAGAGTAAACAAACCTCTTCTTAAGTTAGGTCTCTGAAGCTTCCCCCTGAGGAACAGAAGTGTCCTTAATACCATGTATTCAGGAACCATCATGACCGAAGTATCTGTACTCTGCTATTTCCTTTTACCATTACAGGGTGCAGAAGGGTCACCCTTTGTGGTGTTCCTCCTCCCACACACCTCAGGCTTCAGCAAGAAATACCAGGAGCATAATTTGCCTCTGCTGAGGCTCACTGTGGCCAGCATGGCAGGATTCTCTTTGGATGGTGTCAGAAAGGGCAAGCGACTGGGCTAAGCTGACCTGGATGCTCAGTACTGTGCACGTACTCTCAGGGATGTGCAGGTTTTGAGTCCAGAGGAGACCATTTGCACATCCAGACTGAGCTCTGGTGTGATGCAGCTTAAAGAATTTCACCTTTGTAACCCTATAGCAAGCCCAGAGCAGCAATCTGCCAGGCAGAAGCCAAGCCAGTAAAGCGTCAGGGGCTATGTTTAGCTGCTACAGTCCCTGACAGCATTGAAGTGAGCTTTTGTTTGTTTATGGCTTGCTATTTCATCACCCGCTCCTCCCCAAGGAAAGATCCCCAGGCTCTCTGCTTATTGACACGTCACTGCCTGAGTGTTGCTATTGAGATGCTCGCTGTGGCACGGGTACCACAGGGCTCTCCCACCCAAGCAAGCCCAGCTCTCACAGTAACAGCCAGCCTGCTCATACACAATGGCCAGGAGGGCGCTGCTGACTCCACATGGCTCCAGAGGCACGCTCCGAGGGAGCAGGGCTGATGTCCTTCCCACAATGACACCAAGAAGCCCTTCAGTCTCGGCGGGCCAGGTCTGCCCAGGTCTTGCCAGCCTGGTCATGTTATTCACCTAAATTCATTTTAACTGCTCCTCTTGCTGTGCAAGCCAGGCACAGCCCCAGCTAACTGCTAAGGCAGTGCTGGTACCTTTCCAGTGATGAGAGGTTTTTAATCCCCCCCCCTGCTTTCTGGCCAGGCCAGGTAGACCACTTAACTGCTCATTTTAAAACAGACAGACACAACATACGTTTAACTGGAGGCTCTTTTACCACCACACTGCACTGTAATGCCTCCACCAAGCCTGCAGCAAGGAAATTCTCCCTTCAGAGAGCCAGTGCAAGGCAGGCAACAAACCCTACGACTCACTTCAATGCAACAAACTAGAGAATTGGGACATAATGGGCCACTAATGTTCATCTAACCCAGAAAATCATCCCAAAATAGCAGTTCCCAGGGAAGAACAAGGCCAGAGACCACGTGTGTATCCCTACATACCATTGCACACAGCAGGATAACCATGTGGTGCCCAAGCCAGACAGGGCCCTGGCAACCAGCAGAGCCCGGTGACCACCCCCAAGTTTGCTCAACCTCCCCGAGCTGCCCCCCGCCAACAGTGCTTGCTGCCAGCAGATCTATGGCTTTGCTGCATGCCTTGCAGAAAACTGCCTCCTGAGTTGGAGGCATGACTGGACAGGAGGTCTGGATTGGCAGTCAGCTCCTGCATTTTGGCATTTACTAAGCAGGGGAAGAAGCATGTGGGAGGCCCCTGTTCCGGGCTGAAGCGCCCCAGCCCACTCTCTGCTTCTCAGGCAGGAGGGGCAGCCCCTCCACCCACCTTCCTTTTCTCTGAACCCTTACAGGCCTGTTCTAGGCTGTAAGCTAGCATCCCAGATACATATAAATATGTATGTATATATACATAAAGGCATCCAAAAGCAGCAAGCCACAGCTCATGTTTTTGGTCATAAACCATTTCTTAAGAACTTTCAGGGCCTAGCTTGCTTTAGTGCTCATTGTCAAGCTCCACCAGTCACATTCATTACCTTGATTTTTCAAAGCCCCCCTACCTAAGAGGGCAGTCAACTCAGCCCATACTTTCCAGTAAAGTTCACTGAAGTCCAGTCTTCCCTTCTGTCCCTTATTATGCATCAACTCATTTATCAACATGCAATATCACTGCCACTTTAGTGCTGTAATGCGTGCTTAGTGCTTAAATGATATTGCAATTCTTCACTTGGCTGTGAAATCAAATTCAGGTAGTGGATTTCTACCACTTCCAACTTCAACTCAGCCATCACACTGCTCCCTTGCCACAGTGACTTGTGCTGGGACCCCCAGGGTCCATCCCCCACTGTGAAGGCTAGCCATTGCTCCCTTTCCTGCTGCTGCTGGTACCCACGCAGGGAACCTGACCACTATCCCACAGCTGCCTGACTTATGTACAAGCCCCCAGCATGGGGTCATGTGAAAAGCCCTTCAGGGAGCTCGTATAACTGCCAGTGCAACCACATGGGTAGCAAAGCATTTCTCTCAAAAGGTCTGAGGTGGTTATCATTTGTACAGGGCTGTACCTGATAAAGCTCAGAAACCACTGAAAGAGTGTGGCAAGAGTGTGCCCGGCTAAAACCAGCCATGGGGGATGTGTGAAGACAAGTGTCAACTGCAGCTCTGTAGGAAAGTCTGAGACACCAGGCAGGAGTTAAAAGTCTGAAAATTATTTGGGAAATGGGGAAACAGTGGCAGAGAAGAAGGAAACATCTCTTTGCCTGTTCAACAGCTCCATGTTAGCCATGTCAAAACTGTTTCTGAAGAGGAGGTAGGCTTGTAGTGGAGTTGGTAACTCAGCTTCTGCCTGTCAATATCAGAGAGGGACCGAGGAGAAAACTGGAGAGAGTCTATTAAAAGCCAGACAGATGCCTGGGCAGAGACCGCAGAAGAACTCAACAGTGGAAAAAGATGAAGACTGAGATTAAGAAGGGCATATTCCACAGGGGAAACGTTACTTTTCCCCTTGAAATTGAGGGTAAAGTAACACAACTGAGATTAGATGAGAAGTAAAACATCCAGGAAGAAGTTTCAGCAGTATTGGAGATTTATCTGTCATGAATGAGAAAACTCCCGAAGAATTTACCAAAGCATTTAGCAAAACCAGGAGGCAATTGTGGAAACCAGGTTCTCCCAAGGTCCTACGTATTCTGTTCACTCCCTCCCAGCTCTGCCTCAGTTGCTAAGGTCAGCCTCCTCACAATGGTCTCTCTCCCCAGTTATGATTTCAGAAAGAGTTTTGCCTTGTCCCGCAACTTCCACTACCAGCTACTGCCATGCATATACCCTTTCTTACTTGCCTTTTTGAAATATGTGACAATATTTACCTTTTCCTCATTCTCATGAGCTCATACATGATTTTATGTGCTTACTGGCCCTATTTACTCACCTGGGTATGTGTTTGTAAGACTTTGCCTTGAATCATGAAGCGGATAATTTTCAGAGACATATTTGAGCTCTTAGTCAAATGTATTATCAAGCTTTGCTGTGGGTTCTCACCCCAACTAGTAATTCCATGTGAACTGCAACTAAGATCAACTCCTATGAACTTGCATCAGGGCTCATAGCTGTGGGTTTCCCAATGGGCACCTTTCAGAGACAAACCTCAAAAGAAAGAAGCCAACCCATCAGTAAAGCCCTTTGTGCTTCCTGGCACTGCAGGAGGTCCATCCGGAAGAGCCAATGCACACGGGCACAGTCTCACCCAATATGAAACTTCATTAAGCACTAAACCCAGCAAAGAAAGAAATTTCCTTGATTGCACTAAGCATTTGCCCTACCTGTTGTTGGTTAGCAGTAGAGAAATCACTAGTCCACCTGAAGAGAATGACACAACATGTTCCTATTCCTTCCTCTCCCCCTCACCACTAGTACCTTTGCTAAGATGTGTGTTAATATATCATTAAGCTTCCTTAAACTATCTTCAAAGTCCTTTGTTCAACACTTCTGAGCAAACATTATTTTCCCTAGACTAACAGAAAGGGTTTAGTTTTAAACAAGCAGTTTACTTTACTATACCCCAAAAGGCTGTACTGTCTCCTATAAGCTCTGCAGAAAATAAATCATTAAAGTAGAAGTACACACAGGATTTGTCATACGGAGAACATATATGGCACTACATTAGTATGCATATATAGAGACACACACAGAGATAGTGATACATATGAACTACCATCCTACCTGAGAACCTAAGTCCCTCTACATCTATAACCTGTCTTTGACTAAGGCTTAGCAAAAGGTGCAAGTATAGAAACGTGATGCTTTGTACGCATACACATATATACAGAATTATGATGCTTTGTATACACTACACCTACTTTATTTTTAACCTGTCCATTTTGGCAACCAATACAACCTTGGAGAAACAAATTTCATCATTAAGCTTTGAAAATACCTACTTCTTTCCAATTGCTTTAAACTTACTGCCTCATACAAGGTCAGCATAGCAACGCTACAAGACTAGTCAGTCAATGCTCCTGACTCTCCTCTTCCAGCAGGCTCATGAATTTATTATCTTTTGTTTTCTCCAGGTAGCTCTCCTGAGCTGAGGGTTCTCTGCTTCTACAAAGCCTGCCCTATTCCTTGGTCATTCTTGCCATCCATTGCTGTACCTTTAGCTTTACCATTTATCTGAGAGGGTGTAAGCAGGCTACAGGAAGCTCTGCTGTGCAGTGCTGCAGCAGCCTTCTGCACTCTACCCCATTCCTAGCCCGCTCCCAGGACAGCTCTTGCCATAGGTCAAGCCAAACACAGAGCTCAAGCTGCACCATACTAACTGTGACTGCAAGATCCTTGAGTGGGAATGGATCACATCAAGCCTATCACTGCACAGGTACTGCTGGGACCATCCTTCTCACACACAATGCTCACTCAAGTACCAACGCACAGTCTCTTCCACCATTTCACTGAGCAGTGACTCGTCCACAAATCTCTGAAAATAGCTATGGTTTCAACCTGCGAAAATCTCATCATCCCCTAAGAGATCACTGGATTACAATTCAAGTGTGATCTACCTTTATTGCATCTATGTTTAAGAATCACTGGAAAGAACTTCCCCCGCCCCCAACTAGGAAAAAGAGAAACCAGTAGCCTCATTTAGATATCTGACCACCATCTCATTTCACAAGAGCAGCCCTGCAGCACAGTACAAGGACCTGAACAGGTAGGACTTTGGCCAGAAGATAACATGGCACAGGAAAACAACCACAAATGAAGAGAACAAGGGAAGGCGTGATGGAAGAAAAGCTTTTCTATTAGTGTGAGCAGTTCCCAAACAAACAGTCTTCACATCATGCCAAGAAGACCGTTTTATTCTTTTTCCTCCTCCAAAAGGCTACTTACAAGACTGATGCTCCCAAGCATCTCTTCTGAGGTCAGCATAATTTCAGCCTTCAAAGTGACTGGAGACCATCTGCTTCTACCTGGTGGCACCTTATTATCTTGGCAAAATTGAAAGGAGCATGTACAAAAGAACCATCTGCATTTTTACACAGTTGGTGTTCACAGCTGCTAATGCACATGCAAAGAAACACCACTCCCTACCAACAGCTGCCTGCAAGTTATATCCTTCAAACACAATCTCTTATGCAGGTCAATCAATTTAAAAACTGTGTATATGGAGGGAGATGATAATCTAATCTGGGTACTGAAACAAGGTTAAATGTCTTCTGTTGCATAGGGAACACTGCAAAAAATAGCCCGTTGAAAACAAATGGTGGATTAGTATGTTAAAAAAAAAAAAATCAAACCAGATCAGCAGACTGGAACACCTAGACAACCTCCTCCCCACCAAAAAATTAGCAGATCTTAGGAATTTAAAGGGTAAGGACAGCAGAACTAGCACTGCACCTCATATGCTGCTCTAGTCAGGAGGAATCACATTTTGAGCATGTCAGATATTGATTCTGCTGGCCTTCAAACAGATGAAAGATTGAGGGCATGGTGAGAGGAACCCATCCTGAGAAGGGCAACCAGGGCATCCTCATGTAAACCACCCCTTCCAATGCCTGCAGCACTAGGAAGTAGTTTTCCAATACAGAGCTCTAATGGAAAGTACATTTAACATCAACAATCCAGCTCCTGGCAACCAGCCTAGAATTTAAATTACATTTCATATGAACAGTATCCAAACAAAAAAAAGCAAAAGTGACTTTTAAATGGCACTGGTTCTGTGTTTCCCTCTTATCAGTTTCTTTGCAAGCGCCATTTAGCGATTGCATGAAAGGCACGTTAAGGATAAATTTGTAAGAGATTCCCTTCTTGCATGGCTTGCTTCCAGGAGGAGCTTCCTCCCAGGTCTGCCCACCCACTTCACCTGGCAGCACCACCAACCAGGTAATAGCTAAAGAAGAACTGCACAAGAACCACACCCACCTTTCCTGACAAAAGCTGCTCAAAACTGCTTTATTTCCCAAAATGCAGGTCTAAGCAGAAGTGAAAAGCCCACAATTGTGCTATCACAGGAAAAACTAGGAAATGCTGCTTTTTCAAACCAAACTTCCTTTAAGAGGTGTCTGGGATACCCCGCGGTCATTGGGAAAACAGGCATGCCCTCACCTTCATTCCAGTGGCTGCCAGGCACTTCCTGCACAAAAATCCTCAGTTGCTGCTGCGAGAGGCTGAAGCCACCAGATGAGACAGCTCTGGAGTGACCAGGAGTGGTCTGGATGAACAGACATCTAACCTTCCAAGTTCCCGAGTCAGGAATTCCCCCCTCCCAGTACCCTCCAGAGGAGTCTACCGTCTGTGCAAACGATGCGCAAGGCTGACACCTGTATCCCTATGAACTGTCCCACCTCTCCGTTTTCCTCTCTACTGCCTTCTTGGATACCAGAGTTCCCATCAGCTCTAAAGGGTCTGTAGCCACATTGATGCTATTTGCCTCAGACACAACGTCCTTTGTAGAGCTTCACAGTCACAGGATCCTTGCTCCTGTCCCCACAGGACACTCTAACAACACAACCTCATGACTACGCTGGTTTGAATGCCAGGATTTTCCTTCTGCAGACAAGACTCAATGTCTCCTCAATCATCACAAACACACAAAGCTTCTGCTTGTAACTTACTGCCTAGTTTTTGTGCTTGTGATACGCTGTCTGCATGGCATGTTCCGCATGGCAAAAGGATGAAGTTGAAGCAGCTGCCTGCGTAGTTCCTATGAAAAAAGTATTGAAGAAAAAAAAACCCAAAACCAATCAAATCCGGTGCTCTGCTACTGTTATTACCTGAACTATACCTTTATGGGGAAAAAATTGTAATTTTTTCAGACAGCTGAGGAAAGGTTTTAAGAACATACAATTTAAGACCAGAGACTAACTATTACAATGCCAGAAGTAAGACAGCACGGCCCCTCTAGCAGTATAAACCAAGGCACTTGCTGCTGACCCACCAGCTGAGACTGCCCAGGTAGAGAAGTGCCTGTGGCAAAACATATGAAGAAGCAGAGTCCTTCACACAAATCAATGCCAGATATTGGCACCAAAGCCCTGGTTTTGGTTTTTGAATGCTTTTGTGCACACTGCTCTTGTTCAAGTTTTTGTATAATGGGCTAATTAGGCACTTCCAGAAATACATAAATATATTGTGTTCTTAAAGGGATGTATTAAGACAGTTTTAAGGTGTAACTTCAAGGGACTTATTAAGATAGTTTTAAAGTGGAACAAATATAAAACACAAAAATTAATGAAAGCATTGGATTGCCAAGTTTAACTATTATCTGCAGGGTACAGTTTAAGAAAGAAGCTTTGTTGGTCCAACTGAGAAAAGAATGTGAAACAAACAACATGACTGGCAAGAAAATTAATAAGCCCAGTTAATACATTCACATATGCTGTTCAGATTGTGTTCTGGCATCATCCCATCAGTGAAACAGCAGTAGCCTTTCACGATAACCTCCCCAGCTCTGATGCACTGACAGATCAAGTGGAAGATACTACCTCAACCTCAACAGTGATTTTCTACTATCTCATGCTTGAAACACACTGAAGGGCAGCATACAGCTTGTGAGACACAGTAAAGTCAGTGTATGCAGCCAGGAATACATGCATTTTCTACAGATCTCATACCTCTGAATGATATTTTCATGACAGGCTGGAAAATTGGACAATTCAAAGATGTTTTTTTCCTCCATTTCCTTACTTTTTCTGCTTTTCCATATCCTATATGCAGTTGTAACAGAATGCTTTTATGCCTGCAGGGCACAGGCACGAATCTTTTAATGCCTGCTTCTCACAGGACACAAGCAAGTACCTCTGATTCTAGCTGGCACATAACCAAGAAAGCCTTTGCCTTACTCCCTCAGAGGTTGAGGAGAAGCTACTACAGTTCAGGGCACTGCCCTCAATAGGTGATGAGACCAAATAAAGCCACAATAATGAGCTATAATGCTGATGTAGAAACATATCTGTCTGATATGCAAGCAAAAGAAACAGCAGTTGCTGTTAGTAGTGGTGATGCCTGGCATAAGGAATACCATAGCCTAGACACTTCCATGTAGGAGCATTCCCCGAAGCCCCCTTGCAGCCCGGAGGGGTCCTGGGCAGGCCCTGAAGCACAGAACAGCTCCCTCCCTCAAGAGCAGGGTGGTGGTGGTGACAGCAGGACAGGCACTTCAAACCAAGTCTGGAGCAAGGCAACCTCCCCTCTCCCAGGACAAGCAGCCTTGGAGGCTGCCAGGGTGCCCTGTGGGAAGCTGAGCTGCAGCCGGCAGGATGCCAGACCTGGCAATATTGACCGTCTGCTCGAATGACTCAGGCTTCTTGCTATCTTCCCCTATTCCTGAAAATGACAGAGTGCTGTTTTCTACTCATTAAGCCACAGTTCCAGTGCAGAAACAGGAAGTTGAGAAAGACACAATACACCGCTGAGAGAGTAGAAAACATCAATATTGAAGGCAGGCATTTGAACCCTATTCATTCAAGTCTTCAGCTGCCACTACAAGCTTTCATGGCCCCCTGTTAAGCCTCCAGCCACACCACAGAGATCACAAACAGGTACCAGGGGAAATGCAGACCTGTTTGTTGAAAATCAGAGTTACGTAAGCTTGCTCTGCCCTCCTAGAAAAAAAAATTAAGTAACATAATAATCTGATCATGCACAGAACTGCCCTGAAAACAGGTAGCTCCCCAGTTTACCATAGACACAGCCCTCCAGGTAATCCTCCATCATCCAACCACAACTCTATGAGCAGGAACATTGCTGCTTGCGCTTACAGAAAAGTTCCTGGTTTTTTGAGCAGCAAGCTGCTGCTATGTTTATATGTAATATGGACCTTGGGGACACACAGCAGCAAAGGACTGGAGCCCTCTAACACCAGGGCACCACCTCAGAGGGGCTGCTCAACACATCAGAGACATACACCCTCACCCCCAGGTCAGAGCCACTTGTTTACAGGACATTCTCTTCCTCTTGGCCTCTGCAGATATGACACCCACCAGCCCCTGCTGATTATCAGTTACTGCTCTCAAACCTTCAGGGGAATGACAAATCAGTATTTTAACAAAGATGGCCTTTATAGCACATAAATAAAAAGCCGAGTGTAGCAGACAGTGCTGAATAAGTTTCAGTACTTAGTAAAAACACTACTCTATGCAGTGCAAAAGATTATTATCCAACATGTACACTAGTTCTTGACTGTCCTCAAAAAGCACTGAAATACGATCACTAAAACGTATCAAGTCTCAGCATTTTCTGCCTCCTCCTCAGTCTCATACAGTAGTAGCACTGTTATCACTCAATGTTTGTAGGAAGACTTAGTCTTTTTATTAAAACAACCGATGCAGTTGAAAGAAAAATACCTGTTTTCTGGCACAGCAGCACTTCCCACACCTTGTATTTCATCACTGTATTTACTACAGCACAAGGGAAGCGGCGGCTGCTCCACGGTCATTGTAAGTCACCTGCACTTACTACTTTACCGAAAATTACCCTACTTAGACAATCACATCGAACCTTCTGCTCACACAGGTCTCGTAGCAAAGGTGAAAGCACCAAAAGTAAAAAGCAATTCCATCCCCCCCCCTCCTTTCAGATAGAGCAAAACATGAATTAGGGATAACCGGGACAGACCTCGGAGCTGCCCTGGACAGAGAGGGTCTTCCTGCTGCTATCAGAAGGGGCTGCCAGATCTGCGTGGCAGAGGAAAGGAGGCAAATATCGTCCTTTCACTATTCTCCTATTTCACCATGACATTTAATTATCCAAAGGAGGTCTCCAACAGCAATAGGAACAGGAAAAAGGAATCCAGGGCAACGATAATGGCTTTTAAACACATGATGCAGAATTACAGTTTTTACTCAGCGTGTGCTAACATACGTCTGGCTGTACACTAAATAAGCCCATTAGTATAAACACGTCCATCTGCTTTGAGCACAGACGCTTGCCTTCCTCTTCTCCCCTTCCACTGCGTAAACATCCGCAGCCGAGCAGCACAGGGCAGGACCGTACAACCCCACAGCCACCTCCCGCCCCGCAACGAAACCCTGAGAAAGTTTAAAGCAACTTTATCATAACAAATGCATTGTCAGAGCCGGCAGGGAGGGCGAAACGCCCCCAAGGCGGCAGCACGGCGGCCCGGGCCTGCCCGGGGGACTGGGCTGGCGATCCACCCTCCCGCTCTAGAGCCGCACTCACCCCAACGGACGCCTCGACCCTGACACCAGGGACGCCACCGCACAGCTGGCCTGCCAGAGGTGGGACGGGTCCCTCTTCACCCGGAGACGTCCTTCTCCTCCTCCGCCTCCTCCTCACGGCAGCAGCACTGACCACCACGTTCCCCGCACAAGGGCTCAGCGGCCAGCCCCAGGCCCACCCACCGCTCCCCGGCCGGGCTCTCTCCCACCCGCACCGGGCCCTCCCTGCACAGCCGGGGTGGCACAGCCCCCGGCAGGCTCGCAGCTCCCANGCGGGGCGGAGCCCGCCTGGACCGGCGCGATCCGTACGGTGCTCGTCGGGCGCTGCTGAAAATTGCCTGAAAAGAGGAATTAAACCAAACGTGTCGAGAGCAGCTGAGGCAGAGCAGAAGTGGCGGAAGCTGCGGGGAGACAGGGCCGAGGAGGAAGCGAGGTGGCTCCTCCCCTGACCCTCGGGGACCTCGGCACCCCTGCTGTGGCTCCCCTCCTCGCCCTCCTCGCCGCTGCCTTGGTGCCTGCTGGCAGCTGCTTCAGCTGGCACCCGGTCACAAGTGGTGGTCCTCGGGGACCAGTGTTGGGACCATTTCTATTTAACATCTTTACTGATGATCTCGATAAGGATATGGAGTTTATCATCAAGAAGTTCACAGATGACACCAAATTAAGAGGGAGTGTTGATCTGCATGAGGGCAGGGAAGCTCTGCAGAGACACTTGGATAGATTGGATGGATGGGCTAATGTTAATGGCATGGGCTTCAACACGGCCAAGTGCCAGGTCCTGCACTTGGGCCACAACAACCCCAGGGATGGCTACAGGCTTGGGGCAGTGTGGCTGGAGCTGCCTGGCAGAAAAGGACCTGGGGGTGCTGGTCAACAAGCGTCTGAACATGAGCCAGCAGTGTGCCCAGGTGGCCAAGAAGGCCAAGGGCATCCTGGCTTGTATCAAAAATAGTGTGACCAGCAGCAGCAGGGAGGTGATTGTTCCCCTGTGCTCAGCACTGGGGAGGCCACCCCTTGAGTCTTGTGTCCAGTTCTGGGCACCTCAGCACAGNATATGGTGTAGGGGAGAACTTTGTAGAGTGGGGTTGATGGTTGGACTTGATGATCCCAAGGGTCTTTGCCAACCTGAATGATTCTTTGATTCTATGATTCTGCTGATAGTAGGACACCTGTGTGGGAGAAAGTCCAACACAAGCACTGGGAAAGCAATTACTGGGGTTTGCACTGATAAAGTAGGTCAGAGACACAGGTTACAGTATTAAACTGCCATTCCTGCCCTCGGCACGTGATGGTGACTCATGATGGTGACTGCAGTGAGGGCCACCTGCAGATGACACGGTGCCTGGCAGGCATGCGGTGGGGCTGGGGACTGCTATGGCACCTGCAGGTGGGGAACAGTGCTGGTCCACAGGGAGCAGAGGGGGGTGACCCTGCTCCTGTGCTGCAGTGCATGCCAAAATCAGCTTCCTTGCTCCCTGCATCGATAAGTAGATCTAATCAGACCAGTTTAATACTGGGTCCCTAATGAGGCTCAGCCAGGAAGATGTTATCCAAATTAGTGTGGGACATGCTCTGCGCTTGGGCAAGGAAAAAGATAACCAGCTACCACTGCTCTGCATGAAGAACCCAGCACCATAAGCACCTGCTAAAGAAACCCCTCTGGTGAATGGGAGGTGTGGGAGGCATCAGAGAGCCCTTTCCGTGCAGCTGGCTGTTCTGGCAGAGGCTAGGGTTCCCTAGATGCAGGGAGTGAATCACCGACCCACCGCCCCCCAGCCGTGCTGCCCTCCTCACATCTTTCAGAGCCTCCCAGGAGGCAGCTTGCTCTGCAAAATGGGAGAAAGCTAAGAGAATGAAACAAAAGAAAACAATCTCTGGGCTATTTTGTGTCATGCCAGTGAGCCCAAGTGACTGGTGCAACGGGGGTGAGGAACAGGCAAGATGGTGCAGAGGGGCTGAGAGGAAGGCATCTCATGCCTGAGTGCTGCTGCTCCACTGCTTAGGAAGCTGCAGAAGAGTTCCTTCATGCATGGCTTGCTTTGTCCTACAATATTACTTACATTTGCATGATACTGCCTGGCCAGGTACCATGCAGCAGACACAATATACATTGTTCCACTGGTTAACGTTAAACTTGTCTAGTCCTTTACTCCAGTGCCAATGGGCACACAACTGTCTTGTTAAACATTAGCTGAGAAAGCAGCTTGAAGAACATTGCTTGGTTCCATTAAAATCTAAAAATAACACTCGATACTTCAATCTGCTTATTACCTGATTTGCACTTCAAATATTAATGCATTCCAGGCGTTATCATTCTTTTTAGCCCTCCAACGGCAATGATATATGCATTTGAAGGTGCAGTTATCTCTACTGTACCCTGGAAATGAGGCTGGGATGTAATGCCATACAACAGCTTGGGATTTAGCTCCTACAAAGAGAAGACAAGCTGGCTGTCCCCTGGGATGAGAAGAGACGGGTCCCTTCCTGAGCAAGGACATGTGGAGGGTATGGTCACCCAGTTTCCATGAGGTGTGTCAGGACATCCCCAGAACTTAGCTGAGGGGTGGTGGGAGCATCCTGGAGGTGTTACACTTGTACAACTACTGGGTTCACATTGAGCTCCCGTACAGACTTGACTACGCACCTGCTGACAAGAATGATGTGGCCCACACTGAGTCACAGCCGAGGGCAGGAGACTCCTGAGATACACTAATGTGACCATTCAAAAATGGCTGAGATGCTGCAAGATAAACCAGATTTTGCACCTATGAAATCAGTCCCCTTTACACTTTTACCAGTGACTTTCTCTCTTGCTTTAGCAGACAAGGGAAGGGAGATGTGAATCCTGTTTACTAGGAAATCTGTGCTGCCTGGAACTTCTGGTTTAGCAACGTTTATCTCCCCCAGCCCTCCTTGGATCTGGCAAACTCAGTGGCCCTACAATCACCCCTTTTGTCTTTGGTGTTTACTTTTTTTTTTTTTTTTTTTTTCCTGATTGCCTGAAGGGCACAACCCAGAGGGAAGGACTTGACCTTGCAGATGGTGGATAGGGAAGCATGTCAAACAGCAGAAAAGAGGTGAGCTGCAAGAAGGGGAAGAGCAGAGTGCAAGACCATTGCCCAAAGTACTGGTTGCTTGGCCCCATTCTCGCTGTCTTGCACACCTCTTTTCACACAGTCATTTGCTTAAACCTGTTGCAAAAGCCTTGCGAAACACCTCACTGTCTTGCAAGATGGTGCTGTGAGGTTGCAGGCAGGGCAGAGCAGTTTTGAGTTTTGCTGGCTATTGGTTTTGGCAGTGGTGTCTGCAGGGCAGAAGGGATCAGGGAGGAGATGTCCTTGTCCTTTTCTCTGTGTTAGTGCCAGCTGAAGAGATCCTGGTGCATCTCCACACTCCCACCAGTCTGTGTCTTCATTCCTACCGCTGCATTAATATTTGAAGTAAGTGCAAAGTCAGTGGATCTGCACTCTCTGTGCTGAAAACACTGCCTGGGACAAAGGTCTGTCTCACCCATCACCTGTACTATCAGGAATTTTTTCTGACTTGAAAAAAACTAGCAGTTTAAAAGTTTAGGTGTGTAATTTCTTTCAGGAGACTGATGACTTTAGAAGAAGGTATTTGCCTGCCCGGCCAGGAGCTGTGTCTGGGTGCACTACTGGATCTGGGATTGGATGAGGCTGGTAATCCTGACAGCAAACCACGATCCTGTGAGCAGAGAAGCAGCGTAACTGCCAGGCTGCAAAACCCAAGGGCTGGCTGGTCCAGCCTGAGTCATAGCCTCCTGGCATGATGCTGTTAAACAGAGACAACATCCCTTCACATCTTGCCAGCCTCATCTGGGTGACTCTAAGCCCTGCTCTCTAAAAACTACCTCTGTGACAGACAAGCGGTGGTTGTTCATCCCCTCTTCCTCAGGATGTATTCTGCTGTGCCTCCTGCTGACTTGCAAAACCCTCCAAGTGCTCCTTGTCTCAGTTGTCCTGTTTGGCAGTGAAATGGAATATTACTGGCAGTATCTCCCTCTCTCCCTTACCCTCTTCAAAGAGCTGGCGAGCACCACATGCTAGAGCAGTGCGGAAAGGTGTTACATTGCTCGCTGTGTCCTGACCCCGTGCAAGATAGTCCTGAAATTGATCTGCTCTTCTGCCTGCACATCCCAGGGCTCTGTGTCTTTCCCAAGATACCACCCCATACTGGGTCTCACTGAAGAGCTGAGTCTGTGCTCCATCACACTCAGTGTCTTTGCATCACAGCCAGTGTCTTTGGATATATGCCTGCTCCATGCTCATCTCTCACTCCCACTCAGTAAAGTAAGATTCATGCTGGAAGGTGTGACAGGAAGGCTGTTATATTTTGGTAAGTGAAAATAAAGCATCATCAAGGAGCAGTCTGATCACTAATAGAAAGAGAGCACATCACCTGGCAAGGCCGTAGGCTCAAGGACCCCCGTAGCAGAGGCGCTTAATGCAGGGGAAGCTGGAGCCATAGCTTTTCCCCTGCTGTATCTTTGGGATGTCTCTCAAATGCATGAATGCTCCCCGCACTCCAGTGACTAGTAGAAGGAGATAATTTTGCTGTGCCTTAATTTTCCTATCTGCAAGAAAAGACTGAGCACAGGGCACCCTGGAACTGGGGTTCAACTCACCATTGCTTATAAATAAGGTGAAGAGACTCGAGGCTGGGTGCTGTTGAAAGGCCGATGTCATTTGTACAGGAGAAAGCATGCAGCAGGAACACCAGTTTGAGTTCAGAAGGCAGGTGTGACCACTTTACTCTCCAGCTGGTGTATACCCAAGGGCTGTCACTGAGGGATTTGGGCAGAGAAACCCTGGTTGCTCTCAGGGGGATAGTTTAGTCCATTGTTCCTACAGCCATCAGAGCTGAGAGAGCTGATAAGGAAATAGCTGTTACTTCTTTGAGTGCTCTGCAGCAGCTGAGGCAAAGCACATTTTAGTTCTGCTGACTCTGCTCCAGAGGTGTTTAAGCCACAGGAACCCAAGACAGCAGCAACAATAGCCCAAAACCAATACATCATTCCCGAGCTGGCCTGACTGCCAGCAGAACAGATTGATGGAGTCTTGGCAGAGAAGATGTGGGCTGCAGAAATCTTACCTCTGTTCAAGCCACAGGGCCCCTGTGTGATTTTCTCCAGGAGCCCTGAGCAGCACCAGAGAACTGCAGGGAAATGTGGAGAGCAGCAGCACTCTGAGTCTTGATGCAAAGTAGTGGAGAAGGCATGGGAATTGTCTCAACATGATCTTTGTAGAGCAAGAGCAGCTCCCAGCCAGATAGCAGGAGGAATTCACGTGTGGACATGGGGCTTGCAGACCTGTCATATTTGGAGTACATGGTGCCCATGATGTTGCTGCTCTGTAGAACATATGGGCTGCTGGGAGGCCAGGCAGCAAATGCCATAATGCCTGTAGAGGGGAATTATCCTTGATATGTGCTATTTTAAGAGGGGCCTCACAGGTGGGATAACCCATTGTTGCTGTAGTCTGGGCTCTCATGACAGGACCATGTGGATCTAGTCCTCTAAAGGGCCAGGATTTTCATCTCCTGTCAGGATCCTTTCATTACTCTGATGCTGGACCCTGTACAGATAAGAGGCTGCAGGCAGAGACCTGGGGTTGGAAGGATGTTAGGGCAGACCAGCATTGCTCATATCGTAAACAGGATTTTCTTAGCTGAACTGGTACAAAAGAACTTTCAAAGCAGCCATAAATCAGCCTCAGAGCAACCCCAGCTGGGTCTGAACCCTCGGGCAGACCCCTGCTCCCTCTTTGCATTGTAGGACTGAGGAGTAAGGGCTGGGCTTAAATCACTTGCCACTCCATAGGGACCTACCTGTATGGCCAAGAGGCCGGGACAATGTTTGGGGTGGCCTGAGTATGTCAACTGCTGCCACTGCAGCGAGTGTGATGTGAGTGGAGGGTGGCACTTGTCCATGTAGATGCATGCTTCAAGCCCAGGCAAGTCTGGGTAGAGAAGAAGTTGCAAGATGAGACTAAGCACAGGAGGCTTCAGCATGGGTTTTACCAGGGTTCTGCATGATGGCTAGAAAGGGGGAAGAGATGAGATTTCACAAGGGGATTATGTCTTGATGGTTGCAGTTTTATGCTGTTAACAGGGAAACCACCACCCTGCAGAGCAGACCGGCTGCAGGTACCCTGTGGAAGGCAAACAGAAGAGCATTAGAGAGAAGGCAGTAACATTGGCACTCTCATAACAATGCCCTGTGCTTCCTACAAGGCATTTTATCCCAAGAATGTTAAATGTTTTGCAAGATCTTAAGTACTGCTACTCAGAGAAGTATCACACAAAACAGAAATATGTCCCTCCCTCCCTCCTAAAATTCATCTCCTAAAATTTATCTTTTTAGGATGGCCCACAGTGGTGGGACACAATGGGCAGGGCAGGAAAGGAAAAATTGCCCTAAAGCCCCCAGTCCAATATGCTGTGGGGTTCAGACTAAATACTGAGCTGGGTTTTCCCTAGGATACCCCTAGTTCTGCAGGGATGTTTGGTGGGACACTCAACCATTGCCAGGCTGTGGCTCAGCAGCAGTCCTCTCTGGACCTTGACTTCGCCCAGTGTTTATCTGGAATGATCATGTTTTCTTGCCCTGATCTTCAAAGAACTGGCCATGTCACATTCCTAGAGAACAGACCTCCTCTGTGCAATGGCTCTGAACATTGCACACATGACTCTTTTCAAGCCCTGTGACCAGTGTCAGAAGCTTCTTGTGCCACTAACCAAGAGGTTTTGACTCCAGAAATACCAAACTGCCCAGTACACAAATGCAATCTGCCCACAGCCCTTCTGCCAGCACTGCCTGATGGCCAACCTTGACCCTGATGCTGAAATCAGAACCTTGCAGAACTGTATCCTGGCTGCTGGCAGGGCCCTTCCCTTGCACTTGTGAGTCTCATTTGCACACTATTTATATCGCATGGGACAGCATGTAGGCACCACTCTCTATTAATAAAGGGCTATGTCAGCCCCTTTTCAGCCAGCTCCCCTGTTGCTGCGGACTGACCTTACTTCCAGATACCTCAGCAGCAATTTAGCAGCTTGAGGGCACAGGGAAAGCCCGTGTCTGTCTTTGTGCATGTTCGCATTAGTTTCCCACATTGGCTTTCCATCTTCCAGCAGCAAGACCCAGGTCACTTCAGCCTTGTTTGTGCTGGAGGGACACAGCATGGCAACTTCTGCACCTGAACTCCACTTTTTGGTGCAAACAACATCACTGCTGTGCTACCACGCAGCTCAGCCCAGGAAAATCTCCTGCTGGCACAGAAAGGTGATGGAGGGAGGGAGATGAAGGCTGAAATCTCACTAGAAAATACTGTGAGTAGCGTCTGAGCCTGGGGAAAATCCCAGTTGTAGAAAAGGCTCTATCTGGATAACCTTCACTGCCAGCTGAGTTGTTTATGTGTGGAGGAGCTGGCTGGGAGGCTGTGCCGGAGGGTCGCTGGGAGGGTGTGCCAGAGGGACCAGCTACTCCCTGAGAAGTGTTTGCTCCACTGAGTCCAGTAGCATAGGGTGCCTGGCCTCTCCTCTGCAAAAGAGCAGGTTGGGAATGGACTTTCCCACCTACTGTGGGAGTCTCTCTCCCGACTCATGGCTAGCCTGGGATGGGACCCCATGGTTCCCAGGCCCTTTAGGATGCCCAGTCCTCAATTCTGACACAAGACTGGGAGGCTTCATGAAAAAAGCCCAGCTTGTGCAGCTCTGTTCCCTGTACTCTACACCTGCATTCCTCTCTACTGGGATGCTTATCTCTCCCAGGGCCTGTCCAGTGTGGTACAGCCTTTTGTCCCACCTGGATTAATGGGATGACTCTAGAGACCTCAAAGCTGTGCAGGAAGAGAGGGTCCATTAGTGGAAACCAACAGCAGCAGCAAAGACCTCTGCTTTATGCCAAAGGAGTGTCCCCAGGAGCAAAGTGGAGCAAAGAACTGGGTTTATACCCAAGTCTCTCCAAGATGCTGCTGTAGTTTGGTTAGTAGAGACAGGACCAAAGTTTTCCCTCTGTGGTGGCAGGAAGCTATCCAGGAGTTGGGGTCATGATCACAGGCACCTATGGATTGGTGGAGCCAGGGTGATGTGGCCCCAGAGTCCCCAAACCTGGCTAGAGTGCCACTTACTACCTTGCTCACCCTGCCAAGCCCTGAAGCCCATCATGTTTTGGAACCCACAGACTACCCTTCCAGAGGAATTAATACAGATGTATGTTTGTTGGGAGCTCTGAAGGCGTCTTCCAATGGGGTCCTGACAGGAAAGCATTCTCGAAAGCATACCATGGCTCCTCCTCTGTTGTGGAACATGTGCAAGCCCTTGGCTCCATCCAGGGGCCTGTTTATGATGTCTTTGAACCCCAAAACCAAGCATAGCTTTGATTACGCCTTTTTGGCTCTGAGTTATTGGGCTCACCAGTCCTACATTGCCATGAGGAAGCATGGAGGGGGCTGCAGGACTGGATAGGTCACATTTCGGTTGTTCCGTGCCTATAGTGAGCTCTCTGCCCTGTTGTGGCCCTAATCACCACAGTGGTGCGGATGTCCTACCATGGATGAAGATGATCAACATCCGCAAGAGGTGCTGGAGCCTCTGACTTAGGTCAGCTCAGTGCACGAGCCTTGTAGCTGCCACTGGTAGCACCCCTGTGTGGTACCAGATTCCCTTCCCAGGAACACCCAGGCCTTTGTATGTGCTGCTCCAGTCCCGTGGGACCACTCCTGGGCTGGCTCTGGCATTTGAACTTCTGAAGAAGGAACGTAGACCTGCAGTCCTCGCAGTATCATGCTGCGCCCCTGCTGCTACTGGCTGTGGGAGAAACTTTTTGCCACAGTGGGGACAGGCAGGGGGGGGACAGGCTTGTTCTGCAGCACAATGCACTGGCACCCTCTAATGACACAGTTATGTATATTCACTAGATGCCTGGGTCTCTTGCCCCAGCCCTTCCTACTGTGCTAGCGCTGACTACTGCACTGCTTGCAGGTGTTTTGGAGGCTTCACTGGGGCCGGGCCAAAAGCTGGACTCCTGCTTTTTCTGTCCTCCTGTGCTCCAAGTCCTCAGCCTCAGCTCCCTGAGCTGCAGTTTCCCCAAGCTTAGAAAAGGACTGTGTGAGACAGCAAGAGGTGTTTGTGTTTGTGCATTGCTTCTGCCAGGTGTGAGGTCAGCAAGGACTCTGTTTCCATCCTTCCCACCCCCAGGAGCAAAGCCAGCTGTGGTTGCCCCTGCATCACAGGGGCAATGTGAGAGCTGGTGAACGCAAGAGCTGGTGAGTCTGCTGCCAGGTTGTGTGACCCCAGCTTTTGGCCAGACTGTCCAGGCTAGCTCAGGATGCCCCTTTGCTCTGACTTGTCCTGCCACAGAGACACTGGGACAGTTGGCCAGGCTCCAATCTTTCCTTCCCAGCCTGTCTTGGGACAAAGCCAGTGAGTGTGTGGCTGAAATAGGGTCGCTCAACTTCATCCCAAATGGTGCTGAACCTAATGAGAAACTGAGCTGCACAATAGCCACAGCATTTGGCTGCTCAGTAGCACTGTGCTTTGGCCAATGGTCTGGGTGGCCAGTGTGGGCTTCAGAGGCTCACAGCAGGTCACTGTCCTACATGGCAGACTGGGGAAGGCTGGGCTCCCCTGCCAGCTGCCCCGGCCCTGGCAGCATTGCTCTGAAAGCCTGATGGAGTTAAATTCACTGTAGCAGAGTTTGATACTGATCAACAAGATCGGTTCAGCCATGCTCAGCAAGATGCCAGGACCTGATGGTAGAGCTTTCCACAATGGCAGGCAGCAGCTCTCTTGGCATGGGATGGACAAGTAAGGTCAGCTTTTCTCTGGATGTATTAAGTTGACAAGAGGCTTTGGTGCACTGGGTTTGGACTAGCAGGGAATGTGTCAGTGCTGTCCCGCCAGTCTCGTGGCCAAAGCCAGCATCTCTCTGCCTCTCTCTGCAGGGAACAACCCTAACAAAACCAGGATTGAGCATCCCTGTACAAACAGGCCAACAAGTCTCTTAAGCAGTGAATCAGCAGCATGAAAAGGGCCAGAGCCAAGTGCTGCAAGGGATGCCTTTGCCTCTTACAGCTGAGACACCCGAACAAAGTGCAGGGGAGAAAGCTCTGGTCTGTCTCACAAAACAGCCCTCAAACACCTCCTGTGGGAGCTGCACAGTGCTATCAGCCTCCCAGGAAATGTCCTCAGAAGCCTCTCCCTGCAGGGATGGATGGTTGTGGTTGGGGGGCACCATATCAAACAGGAGGATAGGAATAGGATGGGAATGGGGATGAGGTAGGAACAGAATGGGTACAGGGATGGGAAAGGAAAGGGGTGGTATGTGAATGGGATGGGGATTGGAGTGGGGTTTAGATGGGGTGAGAGCCTTCTGTCATAGGATGAGATAAAGATGAGGAATAGGATAAAGATTGCCCAGGGAGGTGGTGGAGTCACCCTCCCTGACTGTGTTTAAGAGCAGATTAGATGTGGTGTTGAGGGATCTAGTGTAGGGGAGAACTTGTAGAGTAGGGCTGATGGTTGGACTTGATGATCCCAGGGGTCTCTTCCAACCTAAATGATTCTATGATTCTATGATTCTATGATTCTATGATGTGGGGGAAGGGGGTGGGATAGAGCTGTGGAGGGGAAGGAGTATCCCAGACATGGAAGGGAAGAAATGATGCTGAGATAGGGATGGGGAGAGGCAGAGGATAGGAAAGGGGATGGGAAAGAGTCAGCTCTGGTCCAGAGAAACATACATTCAGGCACCAGTTCGCACTAGCATAGCTGCATTGGACACAGCAGCCTTGGAAAGCACGAATGCCTTTCTCTTCTGTTGTTATCCCAAGGGGCTGTGCTGCTCAGCCAGCCAACTGTACCAGCAGGTTTTTATTTTACATTTATTTTCCTAATGGCTTGGTTGGCCTGAAAACTGGAGCAGTGAATTGTGACTGCTCAAGACTGGGTAAAAATCCACACAATGGATGTGCACTGCAGTGTGGCACCAGGGATGAGTCACTAAAATTGCAATTAGGGAAGAAAATAACAGTGTATTTGCAAGCTTCTTTCCAGGAGCATTGCATTTCTCCTGAATTGCAGTGACATTTTAGACTCATTTATGGGACATTGTTTGTGTCAAAAAATACATAGAAATGGAAGAAGTGGAAGCTGATATAAAGCAGTTTAATGGTTAAGGGAAGAAGAAAAAACAGCATCAATTTTCACAGTGACAGCACAAACGCTTTGGGAGGGGCATTTGGGGTGAGCAGAGCAAACCATAGCAAAACCCAGGGACTGAGTTGTGCCCTGAAACAAAGTCCAAGGTGATGCAGATGACCTGGGCAGAAAGGACATGCAGGGAAGGAGTGGGAGTGCTGGGAGTTTCATGAGTGTCCTCTCCTCAGCTATGCAAGTCTCAGCACCTTGCTGGATAGAACCTCTGCAGAGTGCAGGAACCAAGGAAGATGCCTCACCCACAGACTGCAGTGCAGCGGGGAGTCCAGGAAAACAAAAGTAAATCTTTTTATTGTCTTTCAGAAGCATTATTTTATCCCTCTAGAAAGTCATGTACTGCTTAGCAATGAGCAGGGTTGTAAAGCACCGAGCAAAGACGCTCTGTTGAGAATGGCATAATCTCTACAGCCTTGCACCAGCATCTGGTTTCAGCAGGTCCTGGCAACAGGGCTGAACACAGCCCTCTGGTTCACATGGTGCAATAGAGACTTCTGACCCCTGCAGTTGCTGTTTCCTCTTTAGCAAGCTGCCTCAGCACTGGGAGGAAAGGCCAGCTGTCCCCAGGGGGCTTGGCAGGGCTTGGGCACATGGACTCCACATGTATTCAATCAGGCTTGGCTTCGCTTAGGGATCAGTGACTGCACAAGAAGCTCTGTGAAACCTGGGCCCCCAGGGATTCAAATGGTCACACACACACTCCACAGCAAAGAGATGCACCCACATTAGGACCAGGGCAGAGGAAAGCTGTTCCTCACCCAGCCCCAGGCAAGCAGCAAGAGTCAGACAGTTCTTGCCTGTGGAGTCTGAGGAATCCTCAAGTTCATCTTGGATTTGCATGGATTTAATCTTTTTATTTAAATACAGAGGTATTCCAAGGTGGAGACCAGCCAGCTGTGCCACTGGAACCATGAGCCCTGCCTGCTTGCTGCCTTCATCCCCAAAGCAACAGAACATAATGCTAGGAGGGAGCCATCAGCAAAAGTGCCAGTTTCCTGTGCCCTGATGCTCCTGGCCAGCCATCAGGCAAGTCATCTGGTCCAGCCTTCATCCTGGGAAATCTTGGCAGGGGGCTTCTAGGGTGCTAGCATTTCCTGCCTCTACTTTTCTTCCCTTTCCTGGGGACTCCCTTCTCCTGGAGCAGCATGTCTGGCAGCCACCATGCCCATACTCCTGATAACAACTAGAGCAGCATGTTGGTGCGTTGTGCTTGGTGCCAGTGACACCATGTGATGGGATATCTGCAAGCTACTGGCTATTTTTGGTCTGAGATCTCATCAGTCCTTTCTGTCCCAGGACTCCCAGATGCTCTAGACCTGAACCCCTGATGGAGCCCTGTCACTCTTTGTATCTTCATCATTAAGACTATAGGATGAAGCAGGTACTAGTTAGTCTCCACTGTCACTGGAGACACTGTTCTGCTGGTGGCATCCAGCAACAGCTTTATCCGCAGTGGGGAAAGTCCCCCAGTGCTAGTTAATATGCGATGCAGCTCTTCCCAAGTACTTTATTCCATCCCTTGGGAAAGTTACTTCCCTAGAGAGGCCAGGGACTCGAGCTCCCTGGTTTATGGGCGATGATGCCAGTCTCCCACCCCTTAATGCCAGCTGCTGCCTGGTCAGACTGTCCCCAGCCCATTCCCTGTCTGACTACAGCCATGCCCTGCATGCATCACCACATATGGTTCCTCAGCCCCAGTAACACAGGGGACCTGCAGCTCTGGGCAGTGATGGGAACAGCTGTGTCAATTCCCTCTGAGGAGACTGACCCTGCATTGTGGCTGTCCCTGCCGCATCTGCTGGTGGATGAGCGTGGCGTGGGAACTTGCCTCCCAGGGCATGGAGGGTTGAGCCTTGTAAAAGTGATGTTGAAGGATGATGCTGAGCTTTGGTGCTTGCTTGGAGCTGCAGAGTTGAAGATCAATTATTTACATACCTGACACTCATGCAGGGCTCACAACCTATAAACAGCAGCACAGCATGCGTCCTCATCTCCAACGAAGTGTCTGTCTGAAAGTGGCAAAACCACAGGGCAAGCTGTGAAGTGGGATGTCTGTGCAGCACTTCACCCTGATGTGCAACTTTTGGTTAAGCAGAGTAATCTCAATCTGCCTAATTATACTTTATCTTGTCCTGAGTTCCCAGGAATGTGCTCCACGAGAGCACTTTGTAGCTTTGACTGCAAGGCAGCAGCAACTCGCTGCTTTTAGGAGCATACTCGTTTGTGAGGAGCTCAGTGGTGTCCACTTTTGAACCACCTCCTGAGACAGAGCCAAGCTGTGGTGTGGCAAGCACGGCTGCAGGACACGACAGAGTGAGAAGCAGAGTGAAGATGCTCAGTCCCTTCAGATTAATTGACACAAAAGAATCATAGAATTGCCTGCGTTGGTCCAACTGTCAAGCTTTAACTCTGTCAAACCGTTGCAAAACCATGCCTCTAAGCACTATGTCTACCGATCTTTTAAATACCTCCAGGGATGGTGATTCAACCGCTTCCCTGGGCAGCCTGTTCCAATGCTTAATAACCCTTTCAGTGTAAAGATTTTTTGTGATATCCAGTCTAAACCTCCCCTGGCACAGCTTAAATCTGTTTTCTCTTGTCCTATTGCCTGTTACTTGGGAGAAGAGACTGACCTCCATTTCTCTACAACCTCCTTTCAGGTAGTTGTAGAAGATTCAGTCCTGGCCAAGATGGAGTGAGATGCCTAAAAACAGCTGCCTTTTGGCTCCAGGAGGAGAAAATATGGATGGTCCACATCTGGCTAGACAGCTTTAGACTAAAATTACCCTGGCTGTCTGCTGAGGACTGAGGTGTTGGGTGTGTCATTCTGAAGGTTGGGACAGAGTGAGACAGGGACTGTAGATTTCAGGATCCTGAGGGGAGGGAAGAGGGTGAAAAGCAAGCTCACAACACTGGACTTCAGGAGAGCAGACTTCGATCTCTTCATAGATGTGCTTGGAAGAGTTCCATGGAATAAGATGCTGGAGGGAGGAGGGGCAGAGGAAAGCTGGTTGATATTCAAGAATCACCTCCAAGCTCAAGAGCAGTCCATCCCAAAAAAGAGGAATTTGAACAAAAATACCAAGTGACCTGCATGGATGAACAAGATGCTCCTGGCCAAACTCAAACACAAAAAGGAAACATACAGAGGATGGAAGCAAGGACAGGTAACCTGTGAGGAATGCAGAGACACTGCCCAAGCGTGCATTGAGGAGGTTAGCAAGCTAATGGCCAACAGGAATTGAGAGAGCTGGGTGTGTTCAGCCTGGAGAAGACTCAGGGGGATCTCATCAATGTATCTAAATACCTAAAGGCAGGGTACAACCCAAGAATCATAGGTTCAGGTTGGAAGGGTCCTTAAAATCATGGAGTTCCAGCCCCCCTGCCCTGGGCAGGGATACCTCCCACCAGACCAAGCTGCTCAAAGCCCCATCCAACATGGTCTTGAACGCCTCCAGGGATGGGGCAGCCACAACTTCTCTGGGCAACCTGGGCCAGTGTCTCACCACCCTCACATCAAAGAATTTCTTCCGGAGATCTCATCTCAGTCTCCCCTCCTTCAGTTTAAAACCATTCCTCCCCATCCTATCACTCTACTCCCTAATGAAGAGTCCCTCCCCATCTCTCTTGTAGGCCCCTTTAGGGGTCTATAGAAACCACTGTAAGGTGTCTCCGGAGCCTCCACTTCTCCAGGCTGAACCCCCCCCAACTCTCAGCCTGCCTTAATAGGAGAGTTGCTCGAGCTCTCTGATCATCTTTGTGGCCCTCCGCTGGACTTATTCCAACAGGTCCATGTCCTTCTTGTGCTGAGGACTACAGAGCTGGACACAGTACTCGGGATGGGGTCTCATGAGAGCAGAGCAGAGGGGCAGAATCACCTGCCTGGACCTGCGTGCCACACTTCTTTTGAAGCAGCCCAGGATGCAGTTGGAGGATGGAGTCCAGCTCTTTTCAGGGGTGGGCAGTGACAGGGCAAGAGATGATGGGCGTAAACTGAAGCATGGAACATTCCTTCTGAACACCAGTAAACGCTATTTCACTGTGAAGGTAACCAGCTACTGGCACAGGTTGCCCAGGGAGGTTGGTGAGTCTCCATTCTTGGAGGTGTTCAAAAGCCATCTAGACAGAGTCACAGGTAATGGGCTCTACATGGCCCTGGCTGATAAGAGGGTGGGACTGGATGACCTAGAGAGGTCCCTGCCAACCCCAACCAGTGTGTAGTTGTGTGATTCTGTGACTTGGCACAGAAATGCCAGGGTGAGCCTTGGGGCAGGTAGGACAAAGTAGGCTGGTGGAGCAGATGCTGCAGTGTGTCTTTCCAGAGGCTGAGGTCATACAACCTGCAGAGGTTCTCTGCTAACCTGTGCTGACTGCACTTAAGACAGGACAGTTGCAGAGCTGCTCACTTTGCCAATTTTGGTACTGAATTAGGACATCCATTTGTGTTTCTTAGGTTGGACTAAGAGCATTCATCAAGGTGTATAGTGTGACCTGTCTCCATCACCTGGGTGACACTCGGGCAGAGCTCACCCAGGGAGAGCAAGTTAAGCATATGACAGTTTTCAGGATAAGATGATTTATTCTATTGACCAGGAGAAATACTAAGTACTTAAACACATGCTTTAGTCTGCATTTAATCAGCTACACAGGTTCTTTGAATTTGAAAACCTGCTGTGTGCTGAGCTGCTCCTGTGAGGTACAGGCTGTTTGTTGAGCTGGCTGAAACACAAATGCAAGAGGTCAGCTTCAGGCAACTTCATTTCACAGTTCTGGGGCTAGTGTTTAACACACACACGTTTCACACGAGCATCTCATCTGAGTGCCAGGAAAAGAGTACACAGAAATGAAGCATCGTCAGCCTTGCCCCTAATTTACAAGGCTTTCAGCCTTCCTGCAGAACAAAAGCTCTTGGCAAAGTGGAGTTTTAATCAGTGGTGAAGGGCCTTTCCTGTCAAACCAACCCACAGTGACCCATGCAACGTGCAGCCTGCAGGTGTCAGCTCTGCACCTTCTGGAGCAGTGGGTTGATGACCACCTGCCACCCACTGCGGCAATCCAGTAGGGATGGATGTGAGAAAGGGGGGCCGTGCACAAAGGTCTGGACCACGCAGTTCAAACACAGGAGCGCAGCCCATGCGTGGTAGTGAGTGGAGAGGCTGGGGGAGGCTGCAGCCCCCCTGCGCCCTTCTGCCCTGGGGCAGGAGGGAGTCCCTGGAATGCTGCATCCCACTGGCACGACTTTGCCGTTTGCCTGGGGTCTGTGGGATCCCAGATGGAGGGATATCCTGCCTTAGACTCACTTTTACTTTGCAGTTTCCCTCATGGGGCAGAGCAGGATCAGCCACTGTAAGTGTGACCCTTGCCTGCAGCTGGGCAGCACGACCTCGTGGCTGCAAATGCCTCTTTCATGTTCAAGTCAATGGTCAGGCTGAATTTTAATCCCATCATGGGTGTAGCACACATTTTCTGATATATGCCCCTTCTCCCCATGGCCATTGAAGCTACTTGTGCAGGTATCTCTAATGCTTTTTTCTAAAGAAAACTGAATGGCTCTGTAATATATTTTTATAGAAATTAAATAGAACAGTGAGTTGCAAAAGGAGTTTCAGGAAATGCAGGGTTATAAAACCTGGTTTCCTACAGTGTCTCTGAGGGCTTGTATTGTGGTTGAACTTTCACTGCAGTCTTTCCCTACCAGAGGAGCAAGTTTAGGCTTTGTTCTCCTGCCTGGCCACTGCTTTTCATGCAGCACAGGGGAACTTAATTACCCTGGTATCTCAAACATCCAAATTTATATTAAAATTGGTTGAAATATGAATGTCAGTGGGGAAAGAAGGGAGCTGCGAGACTACCCAGTTTGAGCATCCTCAGCTGAGGCAGTCTCTGCTGTCGGATGGTGCTGAGGAGGATGATGAGCCGACACGTGGGCAGCAAACTAGGCCAAGTGCTCGGCTCCCGCGGCTGTCCTGGCCCGCAGCAGGAGTAGAATCCGGGACACGCTGACAATTTTGCTGCAGAACCTGGCAATGAAGGAGGATGTGAAGCGCCTGTGAGTGCATGGGTGGCAGCAAAGCAGGAACTGTCCTGGAACCAGAGCGCAGATATCCTAGCGAATATCCCAGGGGGATGTTGAGCAGAAAGGAGAGGGGAAAATCCCGGCAATGACAGAGGGAATTACCACCAGAGGGCACTTAAATATTGCTCTCGCTGAACAAATGGTGTTTCCTAGCAAGAGGCCAGCTCTGGATTGCCTGACAATGTGCATCCAAGGCTGACTCACTGCTGGCACAGAAAGCAAAGGAAAGCACTCAGAAGGCATTTGAGAAGTCATGCTTGAATGGGAATTTACTAGCAAGACGCCGAGGATTGAACTTTTCTTCCAGACTTTTTCAGAGATCTGCCAGTGGGTCTCCACCACGCCTAGTCTGGCAAGGTGATCCTTAGGCTTTGACCTATGTGGTTCCCAAGGGGCTTAGTACAGAGTAAAGGAGATTTCTTACACTCCCATTTTGTTTGCTATGAGTGTGCCCTGCCTGCTACTCACCACTGAAATGAGTATTGAAGAGACAAGAGTCACAGCCCAGGCAGGGATCCTGGCTTAGCACCTGCTGGGATGCTCACCTGGGTGCATCTATGCCCTGCTTTTTATTCTGGAGCTGGGCAGGGATAGAAATATTGCCTGTCTTCTATGAGAAATTGCAGCAAATCATAGAATCATTCAGGTTGACAGAGACCCTTGGGATCATCGAGTCCAACCATCAGCCCCACTCTACAAGTTCTCCCCTATACCATATCCCTCAACACCACATCCAATCTACTCTGAAACACAGTCAGGGATGGGGACTCCACCCCCTCCCTGGGCAGCCCAGTCCAGTGACTGACCACTCTTTCTGGGAAGAATTTTTTTCATAATGTCCAGCCTATGGATAAAGAAGGAATTGGACAGGGTTTCAAACCCAGTTCTGAGAGCTCCTCAATACCCATGAGGTGCCAAATAAAGTCTGCAGATGTGAGAATCATGCTACAAGGATGAAAGAGAAAACTTCCATACTCATTGGAGCCAGGCAGAGCACTCTGTTCATTACCCGTGTTGGTTTCAGTGAGGCTCTTTGGGACTCAGCAGTGGGATGTGATGGTTTGGCTGGGGGTCACACTGCAGCTGCAGGTCTCGCTGTCATGCTTGGAGATCTGCTCTGAGCACAAAGAGCTTCATGGGGATCCTGGGGCCAAAGCAGCAAAAGCTGAGAGTGGTATAGATGTAGGTGATGGAAAAATGAAGGGAGTGTTGTCTCCAGAGAGAAAAATAAGACTGCAGATGACAGAAAGCAGGTGCCGTGTTGGAAATCCTATTATTTATTCTTCAAATATCTGGAGAAAATGGGAGAAGAGGGGCCCCAAGGCCTCACAGGAGCACTAAGAATCCTATGCACTAAGTGCATCCATGTGCACTAAGAATCTCTCCTGGGTGGGGGCCCAGGGTGCTGGCAGGACAGGAGCAAGGCTTGCTTTGGATGTCACCCAATTATTCTCCTGACTGAAGCAACCAGAAGCCTGGGGAGGACCAGCAGCCCATCCTTTCCCTCCTCACTCCAGCTGGAGGTATCGGCTTTGCCAGGACGCGGTTCCTTCATGCTCTTAGCTTTGGCTGATTACTTGTAATTAGCATTAATTAGTGTCTCTTTTGACAGTGCCTCTTTTGACAGTGCCTTGTCTCTACTTCCCTATGCCTTGTCCTTGAAACATCATGCTGGGTGCTGGGCCCCCTTTTGTCCTGAGGCACCTCCACCAATCTTGGCAGCAAAGCTGAAGGGTTATTTTGGGGCTACAGCTTGTTGTCCTGGAGGGACAGCCCACAGGGGTCTCAATTTGCAGAGGTGTTGCCTCTCAGCTTCCCTGGAGGCTCCCTGATTTCTTTGCTCTGCAAAGCTGTTGGGCTGAGTGTGCTGTCCCACTGCCCAGGTAATTTTGGCTTTTCCCCAGGATCAAGGTACTGAGAGCAGGGATACAGGATGGGTTACAGGGTCTCTCTGACTCCTGCTGGCAGACTGGGACCGTGGGGGCCACTGCTGAGCAGCTCTGCCCTTTCCCAGCCCCCTTGAGCCATCCTGTGTTATGAGGCTGGAGCTGTAAGGGCAGGCTGATGGGAATGGGATGGCTGCCCCTGCTCCTGGATCCATGAGAAAGACCCATGTAGGTCCTAAGGAAGTTAAGTCCTGCTGGGAATTGGTGCAAGAATGGTCTTGGCAGAGAGTCATGTTTACTGAAGCAGTCTTACCTTCTGGAAGACAGCAAGTTGGGTTGGCAGCAAGAGGAACCTGATGATCTTAGGAGACACCCCCTGCTGCTTCCCTGTGAGCAAATCCAGGAGAACAGGAGAGGAACTCTCAACAGGGAAGGATGTGAAAGAACAACATGCAAATAATATACATGTAATCATTGGCTCTGCAGAGGTTTTTGGAGAAGGGGAATATAAGAAACCTACAGATGATAATGCCTCAGATGACTTGAGCAACTCAACAGGGAAAGCTGATTCACAAATTAACTTGCCATTGGAAAACTCCACCTCTCATTGCCACCACTCCCTCCCTCCGGTCTTGATGGCCACAACCTGCCCCAGCTCTGGATATCTGCCATTGGGAGGGCCCTTGAGCAGAGGAGGACAGGAGAGGTTGATCCAGCCACTCTGGGATATTGCATTGTCTGCAGGACTTTACCTTCAAGAGGGAAGCTGGTGCCTCTCCTGCTGTGGGAAGTCACGGCCTCAGCACCAGGAGCAGATGGCCACCCAGCCCTGGCCCACATGCCAATGTGCAGGTGTGGGCCGACTGTGAGAGTGGCTGTGGTGCCCTGCCATGGTACAGGCTGCAGGGGACAGCTACGTCAGTGGTACTACAGAAAAGTCTAACAGGGCCCCAGCTCTGGAGTCCTCCAGTGCAGTTCTTGGATCACGGTTTTCTTACAGTTTCCTGAAAGTTCCTGATATCAGACTGCTGCGAAAAAGAGAGGCTGAACCCACGCCAGTGCAAGCACTAAAGAATTGTCTGCTAGACCCACTGTATTTTATAGCTGATTAATCTAAAGGCTGGATGGGAAAGTATTATCACCTCCTTCTCCTCCAGCTTGGAACCTGATTGCACCAAAGATAAATCTTGTAAACGGATTTGTACTTTTCTCTGGGAATTATTTAAATAGATGAGCATTTATTTTAATCTCATAACCATTAAATGTGTTTGGGCTAGGTGGAAGATCTGGGTGGAAATAAGATGCATCACAATTGGGATGGGGCCATTTCAGTGAGGGAGCAAGGGTGGAAGTGATCACACCATTTGTGGTCTTCAAGCACTGTCAAAACACTTCTGTGCCAGCCAAAAGCTGCTGGGAAGGAAGGGGGAGTTCCTGTTCCTGCTGGGAGGTGTTGGAGAGCTAAGCACAGGGACGCTGCTCTAATGAAGTTTCATTTGGGTGTTGCTGGGTTTAGATGCAACTTTGGTGGATCTCTGCACATGGGCATTGGATTTGTAGGTGTGATTGGAAGGAGGACAGCTCAGGACTGCCCAGGGACTGACGAAATTGCCAATCCTTTGTGCTCCATTTGGATTAGAGTCTTGAAAAGCTTTGGTATGTATTTTTTCAATACTCCCAATAGTGCAGTTTGGTGCCTAGTAAATAGCTGTTTTACAGCAGAACACACAGCAGTCAACTTCACTCACCCTTTAAAGACGCTGGGATTGGAGAAAAAGATTTAAAAGACAGAAAAGAAGAAAAGGAATAAAGAAAGCATGCAAGGAGGCAGAGTCAGACCAGATACAAGAACCTCAGGAGAGGCAGATGCAGCTGCGCAGGGTCAGGAGCGTGCTGGGAGCAGAGGTGAGGGCAGGGAAGCCTGTATGTTGTCAGGGCTCAAACAGCAGGACATGCGGGTCATCTCTTTCCCGTCTCCAATGTTTTGGAGCACCGAGCCTCAGGCTGCCTCCATTTCCTCTGACTTCACAACCCAGGCTTGAGCGTCTTGCAGGTCTCCTTTCTTTTCCTCTCCAAATCCACCTTAGGCATCCAGTGGCCAAGGTGAGGAATGCTGGTTGTGCATGTGGCTTGCTCAGAACTAGCTACTAGGGCAAGTGGAAAAAACAGGTTCCTACTTCTATTTAAGCCAAATGTTCCTGTGTGGACAGAAGGTGAAAATCACCACTGTTTTGAGCTGGAAATCAGCTTTCCTAGAGTAGAAAGAGAAGCATGCTTTAGCCAAGCTTCTTGGTTAGATTCTGGGCCACAGCAGGAGAACGGCACTCTGCGCCCTGGGAGAATGGGCTTCCTCCAGCCTGGTGGAGGGACAGTCCTCTTAGACCTGAGACAGCCCCACAGACCTCTCTGGCTGTGGCAGAGGAAAGGTGCTGAACACGGGGTTGGCTGAGCAGTGGCTGGTGAAATAGGGGTGTGTGGAGGCAGCAGGGCAGCACGCCCTGTGGCAGAGCACTGGACCGCACCAGTGGACACTCCCTCCTGGCATGGCAGCTCCCACAGCAGCCCAAAGGTGAGCTGCTGCTGGAGGGGCAGCAGCATGCCCACATTCCTCTGCCAAAAATAATGACTACTAATATTCTACTTGAGATCAAAGCCTGCATGGTGGATATGCACAGGAAGCAATGAGTTGTTCCCTTCAAAATGGCAGTGCCATGAAAAAAAATTGTAGCTACCTCTACTTTGCCCAAATGAGCAGGTCTTTCAAGAGCTCACATCTGTGAATGATCCAAGAGGTCTCTACCATTAGGCTGCTCAACAGATGGCTTACATTTTCTGAATCCCTGGTTCCCATGTTGTGTCAAGGGTCTGTCTGGGCAGAATTACCTTAGGGTGCACAATTAGAAGGCAAAAAAGCCAAAAAGCCAGTTCTGCTCTGACTGAACCAGGGTCTCTGACCCATCTCTGCACCACAGAGGGGCTCATCAGGAGCATGGCTGTCACTGCACGGCCTTCCCTGTCCTCCTCTTCCTCAGGCACCACTCTCCTAAGAGACTGGGAGCTTGGTGCATCCAGCTTCACCCAGTAATGATGACTCCAATACCTTCATTCAGGTCCAAGCTGGCTCCTGGCTCCAGGGGCAATGTCTACCTGCCCACTGCCCATAGCCAGGGCTCAGGCTGTATCTTCTCCAATATCCTGCAAGAGAGCGCTTGGGTCAGAGGTGAGCACATAGGGCCAGGCCACCCATTCTGCTCACCGTGAGCTGTGGTACAGGCTGAAATTTGGTTTGATGCAGGTTTGTGTGTTTGACAAATGACCTGAATTGCATGCGTTCCTGGCTGGACTGGGCTGGTACCAAACTCAGACTTAGATGTGAGCTGGGGTGCTGGTCAAGGACACTTGGGCCGTCACACCATGGACAAACACGTTTGTCACGGGAAGTGAAAAAAAGAACTAGAAATTTATCCTTCATCTGGCTTCCTGACCCATCCTTAGAAGACTAAGTTCTGTCTTTCAGTAGGGCATGGACAACTGGGAGACAAATAGGCCATCAGTTCTTCAGTCTAAGGTTCATTGCCTACTCCCCACAGGGCCGTGGTTATCATCTGGGCTCTCCTGAAATTCTCAGTGGTGTTGGCTATTCAGGCCATAGACCTGGCATCCCACTACCCATTACAGGCAAAATTAGGGCAGAAGACCTTGTTGCTTGCAGGGAATGAGTGTGAGTGAAGCACAGCACAGCTCAGAAGACCCTGCCCAGCATGCTCCCAGTTCAATGGCGCTAGCAACTGAGTGGTCTGAGAGCAGACCGTGAGTTGGAGCTGAGAGGGTCTCTCTCCTGCTTGTTCCTCTTGGCATCTCCTGCTGTGGCCAAGAGACGTGCCAGGTTTGTCCCAACATATTGGCAATGATGTATGATGGCCTATGAATGACAAATGTCCTGGGATGGGCAGTGGTGGTTGCCAGATGTTCCCACCAGCAGTCCCACATCTAATGGCCATGTGCCCACAGCTGTTTCAGGAGGATGGACTGGGTAACCCCTTCCACTCCCCAAAAATCCATGGCCGGGCTGTTCTTCCAGCCAGAGGCTGCAGAGGTCGCGCCAAGGTGTACGCTCTATTGTCTAAATGATGGTGCTTCAGAAACTTCTTTAGGTTCATCATAGCATCACAGAATGGTCCAGGCCAGAATGGGCCTCCCAAAGGTCATCTAATCCCACCTCCCCGCAGTCAGCAGGGACACCCCCAACTAGACCAGGTTGCCCAGGGCCTCGTCAAGCCCCACCTGGAATATCTCCAGGCAAGGGGCCTCAGCCACCTTCTTTGGCAACCTGTTCCAGTGCTCCACCACCCTCAGAGCAAAGAACTTATTCCTAATATCCCATCTAAAGCTGCTCTTCTTCATCTTGAAGCCATTGCCCCTCATCCTATCACTGCAGGCCTTTGTAAACAGACCTTCCCCAGCCTTCTGTAGGCCCTTCAGGGACTGTCAGGCTGCTCTTAGGTCTCCCTGGAATCTCCTCTTCTCCAGGCTGAACAGCCCTAGCTCCCTCAGCCTGTCCTCATGGCAAAGGTGCTCCAACCCTCTGAGCATTTTGGTGGCCCTCCTCTGGACCCACTCCATCTGGTCCATGTTCTTCCTATCTTGAGGGCTCCAGACCTGCACACAGCACTCCAGGTGAGGTCTCACCAGAGCAGAGTGGCAGAATCCCCTCTCTCGATCTGCTGGCAACACACCTTTTGGTGCAGCCCAGGATGTGATTGGCCTTCTGGGCTGCAAGTGCCCACTGCCTGCTCATGGCCAGCTTCTCACTGCCCTCTGAACGAATGCCCTCACTGAATGTTTAGCGCTCGGTAGAGCTGCAGATTTTGAAAACCAAACGGTGATTTCTGGGGCTGCTTCATCTTCAGGCCACTCTCTCTCCCCTGTTTTATGTAAGATTCGTCTGCTACCAGAAGCTTCTTCTATGAAGGTACCTGTAGATATGCTTAGGTCAGCTATTCTCTCTGCACTAAAGACATTGTGTTCCTTAAGCTTCCCAGCCTGTCACATGTGCCTGCCTTCAATGGCGTTTATGGAAGAGCTGCAAGCTTTTATTAAAGTAATAGAAATCCCACAAGTTTTTTGTTTTGGGGTTGGGCTTTTTTCTGCCAGAAGGTGCACAAGGGGTTAACGAAGTGTAATAATAATTTTTATGTAAAGCAAATTAAGTTGGTATTTAGTTTACTAATTCTTGAATAATTATTTGCTATTGCTGTGAGGACTGGTACTAATTCCATCACAGAGAAGCTGAGCCTTGTTGAGAAATCACCAAATTTCAGGCTAAAAATGAACTGAGGGAAGTCCACCACAGAAGACACAAGGATTAGGAGCACTTAGTACCATGAGGCATCAGGAAGGTCAGGAGCAGAAGCAGGGGCAGAGGACACCAAAGATGGGCACAGGGATCCCCTATGCCCCTGCTGCTCTCTGTGACAGGACTCACAGCTCATGCCGCACATGGTATTACTTTTATTGTGCTTAGACCTAGTGTTTGGCTAAATGTGTGTCTGCAGCTCCTCTGAATCACACCTCCACCAAAGGTTTTGTCTGTGGGGTTTTTGGTAACCAGGAGGAGCCGAGATAGGGAAGGTCCCTGGGTGCCAAGACCCCGTTGCTCAGGCAGGGACACTCCTGGGTGTCAGATCTGTCACTGTGTAGACCTGGGTTCGGTCGCTCCTGTCAGCCATCACCATGACTCAGCCCAAACACAGGACCTCCCAACAAGCAGTGGAGGCCCATCTGGCCCCAGTAACCCCTGCTTCACTCTCCATTAAACTCCAAACTCCCTTCTTGCAGCCGCTGATTCAAGTGATGTGTCAGTCACAAAGTCTGCATCTGCTGCGAGCCAGAGCAAACATTACAGGGTGGGGGGACACAACCACCCAGGGGGAAAGTTGTTGCTATTGCTGTTGGAGGTGATTTTGGTCAAGAAGGGGCATGATCTTCTAGCTGGAATGTTTTATCTTTACCAACTGGCAAAGTGTGGGGGAGCAGGGGCATCACTAGCTGGTGAAGATAAACCTGATCTCCCTCACTCAGAAAACCTTCAAAGATTCTCTAACATGAGGGACTGCTCACCTAAGGGTGAAGTAGCTACTCTTGTCCTTACGGGGAGCCCAGCAATCACATCTGGCCACCAACTGCCCTTGTTACTGTCAGGAGGCTGTTCTGCCCCTCTGCTGATGCGGCAGGGGAAGGTGCTCTTCCATGGCCGTTCCTGGAAGAGATGCTTGGGGCAGGTTCATTTTCATGGCCAAGGTGAACAGCCTCAACTGGAAATGCTTTGCAGGATGCCAACTGCGGTGAAGGTTACAGCCACAGTTACTGTTTGTGTCACCCATTAGGGTAGGGAGATGGCACTTAAGGACATCTCCCACTTTCAGTTTTACTACAATTCAGTTCTTCTGGTCAATCCTCAAAAGCATTTGCTCCTCCCCTCAGGCACCCCTGGTGCAATGGGTGCAGACTGGCTCAAGGAGACACTTCTGGGTGGGAGAGCCAAGGGATACTCAGCATCTGTCCTAGGGGCAGGGCTAGGCTGGGCTTTGGTTGTGTGCTCTCTTTCCCTCTGTCTTTACTGTTCTCTCAGGGCATCCTTGCTGAGGGTCACGCTCTTCAGGCATCCATTGGCATTGAGTGCTCCGTCAAAGTGCTGTCAGGTGTCTGCTAGACTGCAACATGAAGACAGCTCCCCGCTGCAGCGTCTGCCCAAGGCTTCCCTTGGAGCAGGCAGCAGCCTCCAAATCCCCTCTCCAAACTCCAGGGCAGCTGAAGACACTTGTGCACCAGCTTGTCCAGAAGGTGCAGAGCAATGGATTGCCAGGAGTCACGGTACCTTCCTCCTTGCCCAACAGCAGAAATCATCATCCATCTTTGCTATGACTTTTGATTCCCAGGCCAACCTAGGTCCTGAGGGAGTAAGGCACAGAAGAGAAGCCTCTCCCACCCCTCCTGGGGTTAACTACAACAAATGATCAGGTTGGTTTCCCACCAGTGAACAACCAGTTGATGTTATCGCCCGTACTGCTTCTCCCTTTTATGCTCCTTTCTTTCCCCTCTTTTGGCATCTCCCTATTTTGGATTTGCAGAAACAAATCTGGGGTGAAATAATCCAAATTATCTCTTTACAGTTACCAATCTGTGCTGGGTTGGAGGGGAAGCTGTTTGGAGATGCATGAAGTTCACATCTATGCCTCCTCAATGCAATTATGCATTTCTTGAAATCAAGAGCAGTTTCTGCTCCAAACACCCACATGGCAGCACTGGAGGGAGCTATTAGTTGGCTTTTAAGTCACCTTTCCACAGTGACAGCAAAATTGCCTGCTCTGGTTTCCTATGTCAGGAGATGCCATCCCATAGCACTTCTTTTTTCCTGAATAACCTACTTTAGCCAATTTCCAGAAAAGACAGCAGGTTCTCTACAGTGCCAAACAAGCCAGCGTGGAAGGAATTGCTTTGGTTGGAAGCCATCACGGGAGGCAAAGCTGGTTCAAGATGCTCTGAGTTACAGGAGTGTCACCCCACCAGCCACAAACAAATGCAAGCAATTACTAAAATCACACATTTGTGATCGTTGTTTTTCTCCAATGTTTCAGTTGGAGTTTTAAGCATTAAAATGACAAGAGGCACCACCAGAGGCAGCAGGACCAGAGCTGCGGGCCTGTCCCTGGAGTGGTCAGGCTGTCCACCTTGTTGTCTGTCCCCCACCAAGCTGTGAGGCTCAGCGTTGGGCTGAATCATCTCCTGAACTGTGTTGGTGATTCCTCATGCTAAAGAGAGAGTGGGGGGTGGGAAACAAAGCTAACAAGGAAATATCTTATTCCTAAATAAGGGCTTTGCATGACTCGGCAAGGTGCAGAGCATCTGTTTCCAACTTCTTCTGAAGCACCAGCCACTGACCAGGGCTGGTAGGTATCTGCTTTGAGAAACATCTGTCTCAATTAAGTTTCCTGATGTTCCTCAGATAAATGTATCCATTTTACCAGTGTGCTCAATTTCCCCCAAACTAGAAAGCAAATTGCTAGGAATATACTACTCATAAGCATGTGCTAGCTCTTGTATGAGAAGGTGAGTATAACAACACTCTTCAGAAGAGTAAGGGGAGAGCGGAATGATTTCCAGCGGAAGCAGCGCGGGTGCAGTGTGCTGTGAATGGCGAGTAGCTGGGGGTGAAAGGCTCCGTCAGAGCTGGGACTGCACTGTGGGGCCAGGGGATGGAAATCTTGGACCCTTCCAAACCAGCACGGGCGAGAGGAGTGGGATGGAGGGGTGGGAGGCTGGGGGAGATGCTGGCTGTACGGGTGAAGCTAGCTGTGGGCTCATGGCTCCCCACAAGCGTGAGGCAGTCGGCAGTGCCGCCGCGGTGCGAGCACGCTCAGGGAGGAGGGGAAGCCTGCCCTCAACATGAAGCGTGAAATCCACATCCAAAAAAAATTCAAGTAGTGCCTTATGTAAGTGTTTGATGGGTTTTCTAACCAGGGATTTGGTGTTGAAAGCATTAAATTAAACATTTGGTGACTTAGCATGCTGTACAAAAAAGGCTGGGAAATGAGAAATGTGAGGATAGATTGCATTATTTATAGTTTAATTTTTTCCCCCAGTTTTGAATGCCTAAGAAAGAAAGAGAGTTTGCAGAGCTTAGAGGACACAGTGTGGCCAGACTCTGCATTTGCAACCACTCTCTGTTGTTCCTGCCCGGACCTTTCAGATTTCTCCACCTTGCTGCTCCTGACCGCCCTGCTGCTCCTGACTGCCCTGCTGCTCCACCGACCACCCTGCTGCTCCTGACTGCCCTGCTGCTCCACTGACCACCCTGCTGCTCCTGACTGCCCTGCTGCTCCACTGACCACCCTGCTGCTCCTGACTGCCCTGCTGCTCCACTGACCACCCTGCTGCTCCTGACTGCCCTGCTGCTCCACTGACCACCCTGCTGCTCCTGACTGCCCTGCTGCTCCTGACTGCCCTGCTGCTCCACCGACCACCCTCCTGCTGCCTTCTGCCCGCAGCAAGTAGCCCCACTAGCCCTGCTTCGAGCCGGGATGGAGACCCCAAGGGGGACATCCGTCCACTCCATGCTCCAGCCCAGCAGCTGGAGAGCTTTGGGAGCCACGTGAGCCAGCTCCTCCATGCCAGAGAGCAGCCCCGTCCTCTGCTGCTCACAGGGGGTGGAAGGCTCTCCAATTTGTCTTTGGCCTCAATGGTGATCCAAAGCTTCTCTCGACTGCCTGCAGACTGGAAGACCCTGAGCAGGGTCAGGGGACTGGGATCATGGGGCCTTCCCGTAGCCTTGTAACAGCAGAAAAGCTGGACCAAGCCATGCTGGACCTGAGTTTGTCAACTTGTTACCTCAAAGGATGATGTTTCACTTTCTATCCCAACGCCTTCTGCTAAAAAAAAAATGTATATATATGCATGCACCAGAACTCAGACCGGCGGAAACTGCAGTGAAGCAGTACCATTTGCCACAGGGCTTCCAGCTGGGAACATCCTGCTCTGTCCGAGCAACGTAACCAGCACTTTGGGATGTGGAGGGGGTTGGAAAATGCCAGCCAGTGCTCCTGTCAGACCGAGCAGGGAGTGCTGCGCTTTGCATCTTCCTCAGAATCGAATTTAAAAGGCAAGGATGCACGGAAAAAAAATGTGCTTTGAAAGATTTTAAAGAACAGCACAAACTAAAAAAGCAGCTGCCAAAATTAATTTCCAGCATTAAAAATCAGCACTGATGAGAGCCATCTTAGATCAAATAATTTATTTAGTAGTAATTCCATGTAAACACTTCAGATTTACTAGCAAATACAATGCTTGCTGTTCTTTTAAATAGATCATTCAAAAAATAAGAATCTATTATTAATGGCAGGTTGACTAGAGGTCTTCATACTACTGTACAATAAGGGATTTGTTTTCTAATGGATTTAACATCTCAATTTTTCTTGTTCTGTGTTTGCTTTACATAAAGCCCAAAGGACACACGTTTGAACTGCTCCCTGACGATGCCACTGTGGACCAGGGTGTTTTGGGGAAGGTACGCAGGCAAATCCTCCCATCCTGGCATTGGAATAAGCTGATGTGAGAGTGGGATGGCAGAACTTGCGTGAACACTGTTCACAAACACACACCTTTTCGGTCAGAAAACAGAAAATGAAGGGTGGAGAACTTCTCTCTGGGATGTATAAAAGCAACGAACTCCATCGTTGGCATTTACTTATCAACACAGCAGTACATATACACGTATCCACAGTCCCGGAAAAGCATCCTATGAGCTGGAGAAAGCAGTGGTTCTGAGGCTTGGTACACCAGTGCACTAAAACCAAAAGAATGATACCTTCTTACATAGTCAAATGAAAAATAAATATCTTTATTTTCTGCCTACTTTATTTCAGTTTTCAAATAAATTTTAAATAAATCTGTACAAAGTATACTGTTACAGTATATATTCTTAAGTTAACTGAAATGCCTAGGTGTAACAACACTACAACAAAGCAGTATAGATTGGCACATCTCTAATAAAGATTAACTTTTACACTCAAAAAATACCAACTCCCATGAAAACCCTTGATATATTTTTGGCATTTTTATGCAAGTTATGTTGCAAACACATTACAGGCCAATTCTCCCCTCCTGCCTTAAAAAGAAAATTACTTCTAACATTTTTTTCAGAGAACGTGAACATCTTTATGCTGTTAAAGGGACACCATCAGGCTAAAAGAGAGAGAGAGATATTTAAAAAATAATAATAAAAAAGAACAAATGGCAAAAACTTTGGTCAAAAATTGGCAAGTTTTAGACCTTGTGCACTTTTACCCATCTCACCGAGCTCTGACCACGGTCGGTGCCAGGGATGGCAGGACGCGGCAGCACGGCCGGGCATCCTGGGACCCGCCGTGGGAACCCTTCCAGCCCAACACCCCACCCAACAGGAAAAGGATTCCTCCTTTGCATTTAAAAAGGAATTCACACACCTGCAGTGGGGGTGAGTTTTGCTTCCCCCAGGCTCCAACCCAAGAATCTAAAATTGCTGTGACAGTGTCCCTTTGCTCAAAATAAAGACTTCCGTGCTATATAGGGTAGGTGCTGAAGCAAACCTGTTCACTGGGTGAAAGAGACAGGTACACTGCAAAATTCAGGTTTTCAAATCCGACTGCAGCTGTTAGATTCATGAGCTCTTGAAATCTCTTAATATTTTGTTAAAGAATTCCAAACTGGGAATTGTGGGATAGGTATTACAGATTAAAAGCAAGAGTTTTCTCTCTTAATCTTTCCAATGATAGATTAAATCAGTGTTTACATGCTGAAAGTTAATCTTACATTAGAATGTAATGCAATATTGGCTGCAACATAAACCTATAAATAAATCGACTACCATAGATTAAACTCTGTTAAATATTTCTAAGTTAATAAAATATTGACAGTGTTATAAAATTACAGTATTTACAATAAGAAAAAAATCTAGACTAATATATACCTTTAACAGATCTCTTCTCCAATTTGGGATTGCAACAGATTTATGAATATATGAACAATTTATTAGAAAGTTGCATTGCAATTATCATTTTTTCCGTGAGAGCTAGAGAGGGTAATCTATCACTGCCTCTGAAAAAAGCATAAGTGACTTCTGGTGGTGGGGTGTAGCTTTTGGGTACCAAACTGGTAACAGGAGTCTTCCGCAAGACGTCTGAAGATAATGTAGGACCAGCCTCAATTGCTCAGATTAAAGTTGTATTACAGAACTGCCAGCAATCAGAACCACCCAGGCTGCAAAAGGGGAGGAAAGGTAGTTTTCAGCTCAAAGTGCACAGCTGGAAGGGCTCCCCTCATTCTGGGCTCCAACTAAGGCTGCAGGAGCTTGGATCTGCACTCAAAAACTTCAAAAAGCTCAGCTTTTGGGTTCATTAGGAGGAAATTAGCCACTGGTGCTCCTTAAAGGGACATAGTTAGGTTGCAGCTATGCCAAACACACTCTCGCCCACCGTGTACAATAAAGCCAGACTGGGCGTTTGAGATCCTCTTTGCCTTGCTTTGCTTTTTGGGGAGGCTGCAGGTTTTTGGGGGTCAAGGCTGGTTTGTTTTTTTTAATTTAGATTTTTTTGTTGTTGTTTCTTTGGTTGGGTTGGTTTTTTTTTTTTCCCATTTTGTTTGCTTGGCAGAAAAAAATTGGCTGGGACCGTGTAGTCAGCTCATTTTCTATTCCTCACCAGCTTCTCTGTTTCTTGAGTATTAGCATAACGCTGCTGTGTTTGGGTCGCAAACACTTGTGGAAAAAAAAAAAGAAGGCTTCAAGGCTCCCAAGTTGATTTGTCTTGGTGTAAATCAAAACTCTGAAAAAATGACCTAAAGCGATTCCCACTATTAAAAAGCGTCAGCTGCTTTTGGGGTCCCAGACACCTAGCAATGTCCTTTTAAGGATCAGACCTTTTACCTGCCCTTTCCCCAGCCTCGGAGGAAGAGTTTACAATGAGTTCATGAATGGCAACACTCAAATTCTTGCCCTCCTCCCCACGTTACACTTGCTTTCTAGCAGTAAATTAGAAAAAAAATGGGTGAGGGGGAAAAAAATAAATTCCAATTCTTTTCCCACCCTTCCCTCCCCCAAGTCCTGCTCACTGTAAAACACAAATGGCATTTTTTACATATATCTTTTGATAAATTATTTTCTCAGCCCCAAGCCTGAAGATGCTTGTGAGAGACCTACCCGCAGGCTTCGGAGAGATGAAGCAATTTATGCACTTGCAGGGGTTTCTACCGCCTCCCGCAGTGGGCAGCCAGGAACACCTCTGATCTTAAAAGCAGGCTTTACAGTGATAAAAGCATGACTTGTAAACTCGGGTCTACGTTACCAACAGAAGGCTCTAGGTCCTGTGGGCTCCAGTTCCCAGAGATGTAGAGCAGGAAAACTAGAAAGAAAACTTGGTACCTTTCAATCACCTGCCAGGTTGTACTGGGGGGGAGTGGGGAATGAGAGAGACAAAATGACAACTGACCTTATAAACAAAGGTATGTTTAGGGCTTCTGGTTTCAGGAATAAACCGATATTTACTGGTAAAAGTCTGCCAAAAAACAAAAACAGAAACACAGGATTACTGGTAAATATTGGTTTATATGGAGAAGTTAAAAAAAAAAAGAAAAAANCTGCAAGGCTGGTCCTACGGGAAGTTGGCTCAGGAGATGGGAATTCTTCTTTCGAAACCACTTGGAAATGGATTTGTACATAATATGGTATCTCATCACCTAGGCTGCTGGTGCCTGAGCCTCGTCTGCTCCCTGAGATACCATAAAATATACAAGACTGAGTGTATATTTTAAAGAAAGCATTTTCTTGTAAGTGGCATAAACCCATTCATTTTATTTACATGCTTATTTATTTCCAAAAATAGAGTTGGTCCACATCGGACAAGAGAAATCAAGAAGCCATACAGTAGAAGAGTTAAAAGTCCAACATTTAACCAAAGTACAATGAAATTCCAGAAGTCTGTGGCTGACTTGAACCATGGAAACATATACATGAACCACACAGACATTTGTACATAGAGCATTATATTACCAATAATATTTGCAAACATGAGGTCAAGATGGCTAAAAACCCAGCAGAACCGAACCAGGGGGCATGGCTGAACTGAAGCAGGCGGTGAGTGGCTGTCACTACGGCAGAGAAACACCACTCTCCAGAGACTCTGCATGACTTTTTGTTTTTTCTTTAACTGAGAAAGTCCTAATTTTTCTATCCTGGGCATCAATGTTGAGTGAGGACAGGGTGAAAGCCCACCACACACAGCTCTGGAGGGCAGAGCGAGTGGCTGGGCCGTGCAAGGACAGAGTGACCCAGGCAGACGCGGGGTCGCATATGCACAGAGGTGTGGAACAGCCTGGCTGCCCAACAGCACGGGGGCTAAGCTCCTCTCAGAGCACAAAAGCCCAGCCTAAAAACCACCAAGTTTGATGCTGAAGCAGGATAAATCTGCAGGGCAGGACCTTGTCCCATGAGCCTGGACAAACTGAGGCTACCTGCTGCTACCTGGCCTTAAAGAGCGTCTGGAAAATAGAAAGTAGGCATTCATACCCTTGTGGAGTGCTGTGGGGGGTCCAAAAAGGGTCTGGATGGGTTTTGTCTTAAAAACAAGCATTTCCCTCCTTTGTCATGGGCATTTTTTGGCATCAGCAATTCTAGTCCCGTCTACTTTTTCTGGAAGACCACAAATAATCCAGCCTGAACACACCTATGGTATTAGAGGATGTTTCACTGGATGAGTGAGGGAAGTGATTTTTACTCAAACAATTGATCCTTTTAACTTTTTTTAGAAAAAAACCCAAACAAACCAAAAAAACCCAAACCATCAAACTCAGAGGCCTGATTGATAGCAAAAGACAAAAAAAAAAAAAGGAAAAACCTCATTATCTCTGCGTTACGGCCTGGTTTGTCTAGGTACTTCCATGAACCTCACCATGATAATATCTCAGTGTCTCCAAAGGATGGCAAAACAGATTTAAATCTGTACGTTCTCCTGCAGAGAATCACAGCATGCCAAAGGGGAAATGCAGCTGTAGAGCTCCTGATACCTCNTCATCGTGCTCCTGATCTCCACGTGCTCCTGAGCAGGAGCTGAGAGCTGCCCCACAGCATCCCTACACCCAGCAGCATCTTTGGCACCTGGACACCTCAAACCAGAAGCCTTATGTTGAGAGGAAAGTCATGTTTCTTTCCTTTACTCCCCTTAAACTACAAGTTTATTTCTGGA
>VZTM01018608.1:149917-162358 GCA_013400555.1 Jacana jacana
TGCTGAAGCAGGATAAATCTGCAGGGCAGGACCTTGTCCCATGAGCCTGGACAAACTGAGGCTACCTGCTGCTACCTGGCCTTAAAGAGCGTCTGGAAAATAGAAAGTAGGCATTCATACCCTTGTGGAGTGCTGTGGGGGGTCCAAAAAGGGTCTGGATGGGTTTTGTCTTAAAAACAAGCATTTCCCTCCTTTGTCATGGGCATTTTTTGGCATCAGCAATTCTAGTCCCGTCTACTTTTTCTGGAAGACCACAAATAATCCAGCCTGAACACACCTATGGTATTAGAGGATGTTTCACTGGATGAGTGAGGGAAGTGATTTTTACTCAAACAATTGATCCTTTTAACTTTTTTTAGAAAAAAACCCAAACAAACCAAAAAAACCCAAACCATCAAACTCAGAGGCCTGATTGATAGCAAAAGACAAAAAAAAAAAAAGGAAAAACCTCATTATCTCTGCGTTACGGCCTGGTTTGCCTAGGTACTTCCATGAACCTCACCATGATAATATCTCAGTGTCTCCAAAGGATGGCAAAACAGATTTAAATCTGTACGTTCTCCTGCAGAGAATCACAGCATGCCAAAGGGGAAATGCAGCTGTAGAGCTCCTGATACCTCTACAAACAACCCCCTACACAGGGTAGAACTGCATTAAAAGGGTATAAATTACTTTTCCTTTTTCAAGTCATCTTTGACACTCACAATACTAAGCCTAGTCCAATGTGAATGCTAGTTTAGAGCTAATTTACAGAATACCAATGATAATTATCTCTACCTAAGAGGATTTAAAGGCAGGTATACTAAGTACATTTAGAAAAAAATACTATTACCAAACTGCCAGACCTTTGACAGCAGTTAAAACAGAAGTAGCCGTGCAGTTTTCTATGTGGACAGACAGCCTTTAGCACAAGTCACTATTATCATCTGAGCCTGTAACAGCCAAGTTTATCTTCTGATCTCTCTTTTAGAACGTTTCTAATCTCAGATGTGAAATAAATTTTTAAAAAGAGATGGGCCTGATCCCGTGCAGTTGGGTACGTACAACACTCCCCAGTGAAACTCAAAGCCCAAATTCCTAAACAGAGAGCACAAGAGATGTTTTTTCTTACATCAGAAAACTACCATGCAAGCGTACGACGACGGTTTTAATATATATTAAGTACTTCAAAGTCAGCTGGTATAATTTAACTAGAAGTGAGCAATCTAATGAAGTTAGTATTTCTAGGGGGAGGGGACAAAGGTTGTGCCGCTGCCACCCGCCAGATTACCAAGGAGAAATAGCACAGGGACACTGGGGGGGTCTGATGAACTGTGTTACTGGAGAGCTCAAGCACAGCAGCCTCTGACTTCAGCACCTGCACCTGTAATACTCAGGTATTTTCTGTGGCAGTCTATACACCTTCACTTCTTTTGCTTTTCCTACCCAAAACCAGATATTCTGAATTAGCAAATCACTTAAAGACTTGCCATATTTGAACATTTTCCCCCCTTGCATTTCCCAGGGTAAGGTCCCATCACTGCAGGCTTACAGTACCAGACCTTACCATGCTCTTCTGAATTTTCCAGTCGTGGTATAAACCAACCACTCTGCTCTTTCAGTTACCAATTCTTATATTTAAATGCCAACTCTAACGAAAAGTCTTGAGGTGCCTGCAGTTAACCTGTTCCTATTGCAAAAACCAATGATCTATCAAAAGCACCTACTCTTTGGTGCAATGATCTATTGAAGATGGGGAAGGTGGGAGAAGCAAGAGTATTTGCCAAGACTTGTAGACTTTTAAGAAGCCTAAAACTATGGCAGAGCAGCAAAGGGTTGCTCTAGGTCAGACCTAGTTATGGATCTATGCTATCTAGCTATGCTCTAGTTATGGATCATCCTAGGCCTCTTGAGATGAGAGGTAACACAGATGCAAACACACAGACAACTCTCCTTCAAGAACAGAGCTAGACAAGACCTGGAAAATACTGACCAGACCTCTCTCCTTCCCTTTCTGGCCATTGTCAAAACCAGAACCTTTTGGGGTTTTCTTGGTAAAAGCAGAAGAGAACAGAACATATCCAAAACACTAGCTGCTGAGGCATGCTCTGGGATCTGGCAGGCCTGCAAGCCAAGCTCAGAGTAGGAATTTGAACTGGAGGTGTCACACAACGGGAGCAACGTAGACGCTATGCTACCCAGTATTCTGGGCTCATTTCTCCTCTTTGGTCAAACAGCCTTTGCAGCCTGGACTTAGATGTGCTCACTAGAAAAGTTCAATGAAAATCAACCATTCTCCACGTGGCAACTTCGGTTTTAATAATTCAGTGTTTTCCAGAGGAACCTCATTTGCTCCAAGTCTGTAGATCTGCTCAAGATGCAGGTCTAGAAGCCTTCAATCACCATCTCCAACCAGACTTTTGTCTACTTTGTGCTGCCCAAGTAATCAACATCGGGTGCAGCCAAAGAAGGACTCTATAATATTTCTCCTCTCATTACAAGTGTACCTTTTAAATAACTTATTGGGAGGACTTGACAAAAGCCTTTTAAACGTCCAAATAAAGACCAGTTGACTCTCTGTCTCCTGCTGTTTGTCAACACGCTCAAAGATTCTGGCAGATTACCCAGAAAAAAAAAAAAGATTGATCATAGAATAACAGAATGGTTTGGGTTGGAAGGGACCTTCAAAGACCACCTAGTCCAACCTCTTTGCAGAAAGTATGTTGCTTCCAGCCTACCACATACTGAAGAGTTACAGCACTTCACTTTCTCCTTATCAAGCCAGAGTTCAGGATTCTTGATCTGCAATTCCCAGTGCCCCATTTAATACTTTAATTAAAAAAAATAATAATCAGACATTAGGATGTTATCTAGTCATGGAGAATACTAAGCTATTTTTTAACAGTCCTATTTTTGCTAGTAACTTTAGTGCTTTGATCTCAAGCTCTTTTCAAATTCCTGGCTACATCTGTTGCTCTTCCTCCCGAATTTAGTACTTTGCTCCACCATTCTTGCCTTCAACACTTAAGTTTCAGAGTTCCTGTACCATCCCAAAGGAGTAGGTGATGGAGAGGTAGGCTGTCAAACACGCCTTGTGCTCCAGAATGATATGGAGACGCCCCTCTAACATAAAGTAGTGCATAAAATTAACTGTGCTTTCAGTCCTGCATGCTCAATTTTTCTCCTCCCCTTCTCTCTGATATACTTAAGAAAGGATTTTCTCCTTAAGGGCCCTGGATCTTCAAAGCCCCTCCTAAACTGCTTACTTTCCAGATCACGGGGTACCTGCCATACAGCGTGGCTCCTTCAGTCTATGTTGTAAGAGCTGGGCTTCTGTCTTTTGATGGGCTCTTGCTGGACTTCAAAAGTCCCTTCCTTTACAACCATTTTGCTTCATAACTGATTTCCACTTCAGCTCTGAAGCTCCTTGGGTACCTGTAATCTTTCCAGGTATCTATGGGGCTGCCTTCACAAGTCTGGGGACTTTATTTTTTTTTCGATCTTCTCCCCTGCAATGTTTTATAACACAAGCCTCATTTTCAGTCCAACACCTTCCACCCTGGTGATGCTGAACCTGTAATTGTGCTGTGGTCACTCCTATTTAATGACTCAACAGTAATTATATCTTGAATGCATTCCTATGTTTTAGTCTTAAATCAAGGCTAGCTCTATACCAGGCTGCTACAAGAAATGATCCCTTAAGTAAATCAAGATCCTTGTTCACCAAAATGCTAACCAGCTCTTTCACAAACAATCTGTCCAGATAGCATGGACACAATTGAATTTACTTTTTCTTACAGGTTTGTGAAGATGCATGAGTCTGGTGTTCTCCCAAGCCCCATGAAATCCATAACCTTCTCCTTGTCTGGAGCACAAAATCTCTTAATACCTCCATGTCCTTAAAATACAGGTTTTATATCCAACATAAATTTGGCTGTGTGGTCGTCACTACTCCAAGTCCCTCTCAGATTTTACGCCAAATTTTAGATCTAGTGTTCCTTCACACCTTTACGACCTAGCATGCCTATCTGGTACAGTCTGATGGCAGGTAATGCAGCACTGGTTGTCACCACCTCCCCGCCCTGTTTCAATCAGACGATGACACGGTCTTTTTACACTTCCCAGAAGTCTACAACAGCTGGTTTTGTTTCGTGTTCCCACACTGGTAAACAGACATTTTTCTTGTTTGGACCACAAGCCCATTTCTTACTCCAACCTGCAGTCCAACAGCTGGTTGCTCCTCCTGTGTACACAACTCTGCTCTCAAACTCCTCCTACTCTGCACCAAAAAGTCACCCCTTGCCCTGCAGTAGAAACGGGCATGCGTTTTTGTTCAGCAGCTTTGTCCAAGCTCTGACAGCCTCAGCCCTCCACTAGCACTGTGTTCAGTCCACCCTCCCAAAACCCTGCCCACTTTCTGTGCCACCATTCAAAAGAGGCTTCGGCTGAAGTGGAAACCAGCTCGTGCTGCGACACCATGAGTCTTCACCTGCTCACCACACCCGTTCTACTATTTTCCCAGACATGCCTTAGGACTATAGGAAGAGATGCCACAATGTCTTGAATTCTGTCCTCTTCCCAAGAACCCAAATTTAGCTTCCCAAGTACTTCATCTTCAAGGATGACAGCCCCAGGCTTGCACCAAGCACTCTGACATCTTCCAGGATCTACTTGTCCTCTCAACAAGCAACTCATCAGATGGCTATCCTAATCATCAGGAGCAGAGCCTGTATTTCCCACAACCAAATCCTCTGCCATCCGAACCTCCCAGAGCTGCTTCCCCTGCTTCTGGAAGCCTCTCCAGTACAGAGAATAACTCCTCAACCAAGGCTTTAGTGTTAAATTATAAATAGTCCCTTTAATCCTGTCTAGTTTCCAAAAGCCAAGACAGACAGTGCCAAGGTGAAGATGGACCATGACCATCTGCAGATGATTTAATGCCTCTTCCCCATGTACCTAATCTCTTCTCCACCAGCTCAGCAACTTTGGCCTCAAGACATCTTCTAGAGCTTGGAGTGCCTCCACTTGTTGCACTGTATAGTATTTTATCAGAAGATAACCACTCGTAAAGCCTGTCCTCTGCACTCCTGTGTGCAGTTCAATTAAGCCAATGTTCTCTGATTCCCATAATTAAGCTGGGATTTTTATTTTATGACTATATAAAGTCCATCTTTAAACCAAAAATAGACTGAGCGTTAACTGATTCTTTTTTTAATTACTTTAAACCACCAATTAGAGACGTTCATTGGACAAGATAAGCTACATATGGCCTTGCAGGAGCCTGCAAGGACTCATTTCCCAGGACTTTTATTGACAGTTGCAGCTCAGCAGCCAATTATTATTTTTTTTCAAAGATCGAATGAGCCTCTGAACACATCGCTGTCAGAAGACCTATCCACAAACCAAACTGTTTGTGTGCATGAAAGCAGAGATGACAATTACATGAATTTGTAGTGCTTAGTTCAGAATTATTAATGCCAGAAAATAATTCAAAGCCTCTCTTCCCTATTTTGCCCAGAGAACTGCCTGGTTGCCCTTCAGCAGCCCTTGCAAAGGTGAGCCTACTGTAATTTATTCTTTAAACAAAATAATCTTTATAATAAAAAGAAATATTGACCTAATTTATAAAATCTGTACCTGACAAGACACTGGCTCCTCCACCTCTGGTGCTGCTCACACAACATACTTCTTAACTTGACCTGCCCACACAGTTCCTGATAAGCCAATGCAACATTGCCAGCTGTCCTCAGCATCACTTGAGTGGGAGGTTTAAATACCAGATTTCAGAAAATCCTTCATCCACACTGCCTAGCCCCAGCATTTCTTGAAGTATTGACAGGGAAGGGAAACAGTTGGATCTGCTTCTGCTGGACTGACACAGAACACAAGAGATAGCCCCTGAAGAGCCAGTGCCCACTTCTTGATCCTCAGGTGAGTCTTGAGGACCTGGACCAGCTGATGCTGATGTGCTGATGCACACTCCTGAGGAGCTGCTGGTTTGAGCTCCTCTGCCCATACTAAATGCCTAAGCAAAAGGCAAGCCCAGAAGAAGCAAATTCCAAACCTCAGGAGACCACAGACCAGCAGCTTGCATCGCACTCACAAACTGTTGTGCAATCCCAACAGACCATGGAGAAATAAACCATATTCCCTATAGTGAAACATTACACCAAGCCCAACTTGGAGGAGAGAAAGACACTCCAACCAAGGCAGCTAACCTTCAAATGACAGTGCTGCTTTCAGACAGGTCTGCCCAAGATGCGCAAACGCTACCCTTCACTCTGGCGCATGACAGAGTGAGAAGACCAAAACCCAACCTGGTCTTTGACTGGGGCCTACATACCAGCTGAAGGGCACTGCAGATATGATCTGTGCTCGCTGATTTGAGCTTGGGTCGCACATGGAGACATTCACCAGCAACAGAAAAAAAAGCCACTGCTCATCTTCTCCACCCTCAACTCCCAGCAATATAAACTACCCAGGCATCTCTCCTATATAGACATGGTCTACTCCAGCCGCCGCATGGAGCCTGCAGCTTCTTCTCAGCACCGGCTGCCTCAGCACAGCTGGTGACACAGAGGAGCTACGGACACAACAGTGGGGACTGTCCCCCCCCCCCAGCAGACTTGCAGCTCGTGCATCCTTGCACGCCAGCCCCCGAAGCCCTGTGCCTGTACCTGCCTTAGAGCAACTGCGTGTCAGTCCGCAGGATGAGGAGGCACCTCCGAGAACCCGGGCCCTGGGCCTTCCTGCAGGCACAGCAGTGCCACCTCACTGCCAAAACCACTCTGCATGTCAGCGAGACACCATCTCTTGCACCAAGAGGGTCCCCACCCATGGGGACTGCCACATGGTCTCTGTACCATGTATAGAACGACACCTAAACCCATTGGTGTCAAGAAGGTCATAGGGATTCAGATGCCATTTGCAAGTCACCTTTACGAGCAGCCCTCCATAGAAATCAACATGCTGACTGAGATGACATTTCAACCTGTAGAGGTTTCTGCCTGAAGAGTTGTCTAAATCTCTCCAAAGCATGCACTTCAGCTTCCCAGAGGCACACAGCAGATCAGCGCCCGCAGCAGCCACCTCCCTCCAAGGTCTCACTAGCCAAGAGGGGCACATCCTTCCATGCTGCAGATGTAACACACCTCTTACCTCTCCCATCTGAAACAGAAAGAATGAACCTTTTCTTTGCCTCCTGCATATTTCAAGATAGTGTTTCAAGGAAAAAAACCCTTCTGTGCCCCAGCCAGGAAGGCTCAGCACAGACTCCCACTGCAGACAGTGCTCTTTTCACTTCAGTCTCCTACATAGCCTAAGAAAAGTCTAAAGTGTGTATCTTTGCAAAGCTAGCATCAGGATGGAGAGCAAACCAACCGATGAGCAGCAAAGCCAAGGAATTACCTAAGGTAAGACCAAATCACCTGCTGGGGAGACAAGATGCTCGTTCAAAGCAAGTGCTCTCCCAGCTGATGGCTGATCCAGAGCGTAGCAGAAGGCAACCACATGTTGTGAACCTAAGCCTCAAGACAACAGGCGCAAAAATGGCCAACCACCTACACAGGTGGTCTCCTGTAATATCTAGGGCTACGTCTACACGAGCAACCAGCACAGTCAGAGCCAAGTTTGACAGCACAGGAGTCACTAGTCAGGATCATATTATCCATGTTTTGGGGGTTTTACCCTCCCACATGCTCCTGCTTAGTCTGGCAGACCTAATGCCCACTGGTTGGCCCAGCTTGTCTTTTGCCTGAGTTAAACCCAAAACAAATCAGGTCTGAAAACGCTCCACAATAAAACCAAGGCAGGTTATACAGGGACAGCAGAGCGCTTTGCTGCTGAAGCACATGCCCGACCCAAGCTGCAAAACCACCACAGACACCACCACAGCCCTTGGGACATCTGGTACAGTATCCTGGTCACCCAAAATGAGACAATACCCACATGCAGGCAAAGCCCACAGCTAGCCTGAACAGGGCAGCACCTTGGCTGGATGTGCTCTCTTCCAGAGCAAAAGGCTCAGGACCAGATCCCTTCTGCAGGTGAAGGAGAGCCAAGCAGTATGGATTCACAGAGGGACAGTGAAGCATTGTTTGAAGACATCCAGAGATTTGCTCTGTCCTGTTTAAATCAGTCAATACTCAAAAGACAGATAGCAAGGCCAAAAGTCCTCTATCACTTAATTTACAGCTGACATTTTTCCACGAAACATGCCTCATACCCTGCTGTATGAATTCAGCTCTCCCTCTTCTGCAATATTTGGTCTCAAACAGGCTACACAACTGTGTACCACTTTCACAGAGGCAGGCGTGACATGCTCTAACTCTCCCAAAACCCACCACTGCTTGTCTGGCTTCAGCCCCGTGCAGACCGAACTGCAGAGGGGCCCAGCAGAGCTGTCCTGGCCGGGGACTTCAGCCGCCCAACACCCCTCGACCGCCCATGGAGAAGGGTCTGCCAGAGCTGATGGCACCGGGCTCTGGCTCTCACATGCTTCTCTGCCAGCAGCACCCCCTTCTCTCCACCCTGAACACTGGTTCAGGAGCTGAAGTGCTACAAGGGTTGCCATGGCCATCCACCTCTGCCAGCCTTCCTCTGAAAACTGCTTCCCACCCTCCAGGCAGACACCACCTCCTCTGCTGGGACTGCTGGCAGCTTCTCCCCTGGGACAAACTCTCTTCACCTGGCTTGTACCTGCCTGAGGCCACCGGCTGGGCAAGGCCATTGTTAGGGACAGCGGCGTCATACCTGCCCGCAGGAGTATGTGCAAACCCGCTCATCCTTTCCCTTCCAGTGTACTTCTCCAGCGACAACTTTTATGCCACCCAAATTGCAGTCAAATATCCAGTCTGCTGTTTGAGAAGTAACTATGTGAACCCCTAAAAATGGACAATGTGGCATGTATGTCTCTCTGCTATCTATAGCAGTTCAGAGCCGTGTTACCAACAAACAACGCGTGGCCCCATAAATCCTCAGAACCCACGGGGGTTTGCCAGAAATGGGATGCGTTGCATACCCCTGGCTGACTTTCCCCCAGCCTGTAGTGCTGCTAAAATACAGTCCCATTGGGAAATGCAATGCTTTGAAGAGATAAAAAGCAAAAAAGTGGCACAGGCAGGCTAAGAGAAACCCCCAGAGTGGACCCAGGACCATCTGGGCTGAGCTGGATGGGAGCAGGCACAGCATCGCCGGTGGGAGCAGAGCAGCCTGGCCCTGGCAGAGAATCATAGAATCACAGAATGGTCCAGGCCAGAAGGGACATCCAAAGGTCATCTAGTCCCACCTCCCCGCAGTCAGCAGGGACACCCCCAACTAGACCAGGTTGCCCAGGGCCTCGTTGAGCCTCACCTGGAATATCTCCAGGGAAGGGGCCTCAACCACCTCCCTGGGCAACCTGTCCCAGTGCTCCACCACCCTCAGAGTAAAGACCCTATTCCTGATATCCAACCTAAATCTGCTCTTCTTGAGTTTGAAGCCATTGTCCCTCGTCCTGTCACTGCAGGTCTTTGTAAACTGACCCTCCCCAGCCTTCTGTAGGCCCCCTTCAAGTACTGGAAGACTGCTCTTAGGTCTCCCCGGAGCCTCCTCTTCTCCAGGTTGAACAACTCCAGCTCCCTCAGCCTGTCATCAGAACAAACTCCTTGTAGAACTTGGGGGGAGAAGCATCCTTCCCTGCCACCAGGCCATCACCCTCTCAATTTCAACAGCCCACTCGCGAGGAAAAAAGATGCCATGAACTTCAGGTCCAAAGAATAAGCTCTGGTTAAAACAGGCTTTTAAAAAAGTTTGTAATTTTGAAAGTCCGTTTGGATGAACCTTAACCAGCTTTAAAGCACATATGCCTATCTCCTTGCCACGTTCGCAACCCACACACAACACTTGTGGTGCCAGCGAGCTAAATCATATGCAAGTGAGCAGAGTAAAAGGAACCACAGGCTTGAAAAAACTCTGGGCTGAAAATATCTTTCATTGTTGAGAGTGGCACAGGAGATGGCAACAGCAGAAGGAACCAAGAATAAAAATGGAACTTGCTTGTTTACCTTGTCGGCTTTGTCAAAACATTTTGACAACACTCTGCATACAGCCTGCTTCTCTGTTCTGCTACCAAAAATTCAGATCCTTTCACCTATCTTCACGCGTTACAGAAGGAAGCCAAGAAGAGTAAAACTTTCAGGCAGAGAAGTGAACGTGCAAAAAATACAAAGCTCAGCTTGAGAGCTTAAATCTACGCTGGATTCCTCTTCCAAATGCTCTAAACACCAACATGAACAGTGACCCTTCAATTGCACAAGCTGACTTAGCACGGAGCAGGCAGCCAGCAGAGAAGGGCAGTAAGAAAATAAAAGGAAAGTTTGTGTAAACCTGACAAAATCAATGCAAAAAAAGCCAAAACAAAAAAACAACTGAACAAAAAACCCCAACCAACCCCAAACCCAAAAGCCCAGAAAGAAAAAAGAAGAAAAAACCCACAAAACCAAACAAACCAACCAACCCCATGCAAACCAGAATTTCCAATTTGCATGTAAAAATAAAAAAATCTCGCCAGTGTTGCTTTAACAGAAACTCCAGCGCCTGAGGCAGAGCCCCACCCTCGAAAAGCAATCCAAGCCAGTGCGGGGCAGCGGGTTCTTGAATGAGCAAATTGCACGTTTGTGGAAGAATTTGCTTTCCCTGCCTTCTTTCCAACTCACCTAAGAGAGACTCGTTTTCTACCCACTGGACTAGCAAAACCCAGGAAATGGGTTGGTTCTAGTTATACTTTGAGTTTTCACGTTTCACGAGAGCCCCCCGGAATGTAAACCTGTTTTATCATTCTTGTACATCAATGTCAGGATTCTCCACTTCTAGCTCCCACAACTTCTGCCACAGAGAAGTCAATCAGATTTGGTATATGCCCTGAAACGGGAAATGGGAGGTTTGGGTTCAAAGCAAACAAGAGGACAAAAAATGATGACGTCAGTGCTCTGGAAGCTGTTGGATCCAAGCGTGGTGGATCTGCTGAAGTCTTCAATCCAAAACACTTGGTAATTTTACTTAAAAAAAAATAAACAACAAACCAAACCAAAAGGTTTAACCTGCTGAACTCAGAGAAAAGAAGGAAGTGGCAGACCTCTGGGGGAGGGAGACAAAGTGTGCAGGTGCAAAAACTTCTCATGCCCGAGTTCACCACCTTAGAAGAAACCAGGTTTGCTTTGTTTGGTTTTGTTTTACTTAAGTGCCAGGGAAACATGCTTCCCAAAAGGTGGCTTTAGCGTTTACAGGCACCAAGGTGGAAGCATGAAGCGAAGACATGCCAAAAAGTCAGGATTTTGTAAACCCTTCTGGAAACAGTGCGTGTGTTTTCAGTAAAAATGCATATCTACCAAATCTCCACTGACCACGGGCCACTTGTGTACAGAAAGTCACATCAATTTGCAGCATCAATGCTGAAAGGTTTCAATTAATGCCTTCTCCTTCCACCCACCTCCCCAGTTTTTTCCTTGGGAGACATACAGCACCACTGCATTAGAACGTACAAGAAATGAAAACAGTGAGTACAGCTGATAGAGATCCATCGACTCTTTATTACAAATGTACTTGATCACTTGGCTTCAAAAAAGCTTAAATCAACCCCTATTTTCTGTACGCCAGTACAAAGCAAAATCTATTTTACAAATTAAATACCTAAAAATTTGACAAAAATATTAAAGTTTGATGGAAAAAACAGTTATAAAAATCTTAAATCCCCTTTTAAGAAGGTAAGAGATAACATTCCCTCCCGACCCCACAGTCCTGTTATACAACATTAATAGTCATTTTTAGAATAGGTAGGTATGTTATATCTCGCTGTTAGCACACAAACAGATTTATCTGTATATACTCCAGTTAGTGCACGAGTGCCATCTGATTGAATATCATCAACTATCTTTAACTGATCCCTAATTTACATTTCATAGCTTGCATAGTTTGAAGGGACAAAGGTTACACTACAGCTAATCATAAAAAAAGGTGGTTACAGTGCTATTTTTAAAGGCAACAAAGTAATTGCTCCCAAAAAAAAGAGAAGTTATCGGTGGGTTCTGGGCGGGGGTTAAATTGCCGGCAGCTTTCTGCCCCGCGGGACCGCGCCTCTCTGCCCAGGCAGCCCCTCTGTACCGCACCCTCACCCCGCACCGCCCACCCCCTGCGCGGACCTGCAGCAAAGCGACACTGTCAAGTATTTCTCGGTTCTTTTTTCTTTTTCTTTTTTTTTTTTTTTAATTGCATTTTCCACAAAAAGGTCTCCCTGCCGCACGTGGGTGCGTCCGGCCGGAAGGCGAGCGACCTGTTGCCAGCCCCAAGTCCAGTCTCTGGCCAGTGGTCCCCAGGCGGTTGTGGTACGGACGCCCCTGGCACGGCCAGCCCAGAGCTCGCCCCAGGAGGCTGCGGCCGGTCCCTCCTGCTCCGGCCCCGGGCGGCCGGCCGGGGGGATGCCGGCTG
>VZTM01018608.1:167489-186693 GCA_013400555.1 Jacana jacana
TCCCCGGGGGGCTTCGCGTCCCTCCCCCCCGAGGGCTGCCGGCGGGGCCGGGAACCGACGACCAGCCCGTGGTGGCGTCCCCATCGCAGGTTTTTTGGTGGGGCTTCGGGGAGATCCCTCTGCTTCCTGGTGTTGTCACCACCCCCCGCATCCTGCATCCCGGCCCAAGCGAGGGTGGCTTTGGCTAAAAGTGCCTCTCGGTACTCGCGGAGAGGTTGAACGAGCCGCTGTGAGCATCCCCCAAAATCCCGCGAGTGGCATTCCCGAGGTGGGGGTCGTGGTGGCCCGTGAGACACGCTCTGTGCTGGAGAGAGTGGCGTTCGTCAATGATTTAGGATTCGAAGTTGTGAAGGTTCCTGCGTGTCTTAGGTGACGCTCGGGGGTGATGGGAGGATCCCCCTGCCTGCTGAAGGCTGTGATTAAAGCTTGCATTATTAGTGACTCCGTGGGTAATGGCATGTCCTCTCTCCTGGGGGAGAGAGAGGTGAGAGAGAGCATTTCTCTTCCCTCATTGGTCAGTCCAGCCCAAATCACAGCACGACAAAAAAAAAAAAAAACAAACAACAAACCAACCCACAAACCAAAAAAAACCACAGAGAGGAAAACCGTTTCCTTTTAACAGAGAAGTGATGTTTCGGAGCTGCGGTGAGCTGCAGCTTGCCAGCTGCCGGCAGCTCTCTGTCAGCCTGCAGCTCTCTGTCAGCCTGCAGCTCTCTGTCAGCCTGCAGCTCTGCCCTCAACGCCCGGGATGCACCGAGCGACGTGGATGCTACGTTGGAGTTTCAGCCCGCCCCGATGGCAGACCTCTCCCGTGGGTCCCCAGCGTGGGAACTGTGTGCTGGGCCGGCATCGCTGCACTGCACCCCTGTGGCAGGCTGAGGGCTGACCCTCTGGCAGTCCTTCTCCCTCCCTTTGCTCTTTTTATCCTGAGGACAAATGGCATTCACTGGTGTTAACTGCAGCCTAACAACGCCTCTTGCTAACGCCAGCAGGTATCCTTATGGAGTCCAGGACACCCCTTTATTTATGCGGGAGAGCCGGTAAATATATAACTGCTGAGGAAATGCCTTTGATGAGAGCCTGGCACCCAGGAAGCAGGAGGCTGGTCTGTCTCTGACCACGCTGGGGTGATAACTGCTCGTGGTGATGGTGCTGATGCAGTGCAGCCAGCAGCAGCAGTCATTTTTCCTCCCCAGTGCAGCCTGGTGTTACTGCTTTCAAAGTGGGTGTGCTCCAGTTGGCTACTGGTGATCCTGGGGACAGACCTGCTGATGCTTCTCCTTTGGTGGGACCCCACTTGCCCAGCCTCTTTCTGTGTTGCTAGTCACAGCAACTACCTAATACTCTGGTTTTGAGTCACAATGTGGCTTGAATACGGGCATTTGCTTATTTAAGTAAACAGGACAAAACAAAAAAATGCACTTTTTCCTTCCGAATAGGTAATAGTTTTCAAGAGGAGCTCTACCATAGCAGCCCCTCCAGGCTGACTAGCTGTAGGCTGTGCTGCAGGGACCTGCATTGGTCTGCCCAGCACTAAAACAAGATAACATGGCCAAGACAAGCCTGGTGTGACTGTCTGAACAAAGGGAGGTGCAAGACACACAGACAGAGGCGATAGACAGATGCAGGAGACAGGGAAATCTCTTCGTACCTCATCCAGGTACTGAGGGCAAAGGACTGGTCCTCCTGGGTCCCACACTGCCCTCCCTTGCTGATGTGGTCATATTGATGTCCCATATGTTCCTCAGACTTCATGTTGGCTGTTTGAGCGGGTTCTGCTGAAACCCAGCCCAGACCCTTGCTCTGAAAATCAGAAATCTTTCCAACCTTAGGCTGAACATACTTTATGGCTCCCCAGCTTTTGGGTTGGAGCTTTTGTAAGGTTTTCTCATGTTTTCTGCCCTTCCATGTGTCTCTCAGTAGCAAATATATCCCCTTCAGCCCCCGTTCTGGTACTTAAATAAGGCAACGTTTTGGTAGTTTTCTCTCATAGGGTTTATCCCTTTCTTTGACTGTTGTAGTCATCTTTTATCACACCAGTTTCAGTTCCCCTGAAAGACAGGGGAGAAGGTTTTCAGAGTCCTGGCTGGGATTTCAGGTTTAAGATCAATGGGACTTTTGTTTTGAAATCCAATTCAGAGGGCTTTTAAGAGCATATCTGATCATTACTGTGAGCATCACTGACTTGGGAGCCCCAGCCTGTTATTCAGCTACAAAACAACAACTCTGCTGACTCCCAGAACTTGTACCAACGTTTATAATCACAGGAGGGAATCTAAGAGCCATTCAAACAGCAGATAAGATTCCTAACAAAAGTGGCTGAGATGCAATTGTTATTGTGTAAGTCAGAGAGGAGACTGTCACACACAGAGGGTGCTGCCAAGAAAGATGCACTGGAGTCACTGAGCCATCCTCCCATCCACCACCCAAATTCTCCCGCGGTCTTCCTGGGTCTATTCAGGCTGAGCTGGGCGATCCACGGTGTTAGGGGGTGACCAAGTTAAGACTTGCTGTTGGACACAGCTTTTTGCCAGGATGTGTCAGATCTTTGCCTTGGTCCAGTCCTTGTTCATCCCTCCCTCCATGGAAAAGGGAGCTTATTCTGGTCCAGAGTGTTTCCTGAGCCACGGTGGGACTTGGAGCAATAAAGCAATCCAAGCAAAGTCACCGTCCGCGACTCTTGGAGCCGGGGCAATTAGAAGGCGGTTACAGCTGCGTGAGATGTCTGAAGTTGTGCAAAGGCTTAGACCAGCCCCTGGTATGGAGCATGGAACAGGATGGTGAAAGCTTCTGGTGCTTTCCATCTGGGTCTTCTTCAGAGCGTGCCTTTGGAGAGAGGAGCCCAGCATGGCTTGAGCACTGTCTGCAAGGCATTGGTTGCCCCCTGGACAAGCCCCATCGTGTGCAGTGAACAAGAGACAAGCACACCACATATGTAAGTCATTTAGGAAGATGAGGAAGATGAACTGTGCACACAATAGAGTTGCTATTAGGTCTGTCGGTCCTAATTAAAAAAATACTTCTCAATGAAAATTATTTATAAAAAGAAATCACAGTGACCCTAAATCAAATTATTTGTGAATGGTTTTTAGTCTCCCAGATCAGTTAAAACTCCTGTGTTAGTCACTGGATATCGTCCAAACTGCATGCTGAATGAACAACATCTCTGCCAAATTTCGGGTTTTTTCACCCTCGCCCAGTTTGGCACAGGGCAGTTAAAGTCATTTTTCTGAATATCTTTCAGAACATCAAGCGACTGTAAAATAACAATGGAAGAGCTTGGGCACAGTTAACTACAGCCTTCCAGTTGTAACCGCTTCTCTCAAAGAAAGTCACTCGGGTTCCTTTGATGATCAGTTCTGGGGGAGCACCGTGACAAGGTCTGCTCCGTGGGGGTACCGAGGGGTCACTCTGCCTGTGATGCCACCCCACCAGGGAGCCTGGGTCCCGGTGTTCAGGAATGGGGCACAGCTGGATCCTCGCTGTCCCTGGGTACAGGCTTTGTGTCCTCCTGACCACCTGCTAGAGATCAACTTCCCAGGAACGTACCAGGTCTTCCTCGTCCACCACTGCTGTTCCCAGGGGGAGCTGTAAAGACTCCTCTTTTGCTGGCTCTTCAACAACAACAAAAACCCCAACAAAACAAAACTAAACAAACAACCCCCAAAACAAAACCAAAAAGAAAAAGGGGAATCAGTGATTGCACAATGGCAGAACAAGTTCTTGCTTCTCATGTCTGCAAAGATAAAGTGCTAACTCTTCTAAGCACCATATGAAGTCCCATCCAAGTGAATCCGAGTTTGGGATTGTTTTCATTGTGGCTTGTTCCAGTTATGCAGGATCCTTTCTCTTCTCCCTTGACTGGCCTGCAAGTCTCCTGGCCACCCTGTTCTCAGCAAGTTGGCTTCCCCCTCATTGGTTCTTTCTTTTTCTGACCATAGAGGACTCTGCCATGTTGTCACCTGTGGAGAGGGAGGATCCTTGCCATTTCTTGGTTTCCAATGAAGTTAGAGGGCAGAGTGGTTCTTCAGCTCCCCATATAATCCAGCAAGTGTTGGCTGCTGCTCTGTTGAAAACCAGCAACATGGCCACCAAATCTTGCTGTTTTTCAGTGACTATGATTTATAAAACCAGGGTGCTCTGCTCCCTGCTTCCTCAAGAGGAGTGAGGATTAAAGCACAGTATCACATACAGTTGTTAGCAAAGGTTATGCAACCCCTAAATGCGAGCGTGCCCTGGTCTCACACCAGCAGATCTGTCTCCAGGTGGACCAGGGCTATGTTCACCCTGCTTTACGACAGTCTGCCTCCCAGTATACAGCTTGCTTGCCTCTGGTGGAAGCAGTGTGATGCCTGGCTGGACCTCTCCTTCCCTTCCCTCCTCCCATGGCTGGGAAAGTGCTCCATCTCCAGGGGCACCCAGGAGGATGGACACAGCTGGTTTGGTGGGAGAGCTGGCTTTGGTGCACCAGCTGGCTTCTCATTTGGTTAAGATGAGGGCACTGCCGTGGTTTTTGCTATACGATTCCTGTTCTCATACCGTCTTGCTGGAGTCTACAAAGCTGCAGCCAACTGCCTGGATGGTCCTGGGGTGCTGTTCCTACAGCTAAAGCCATGACTCCAGGTTCTGCAGCAAGCCAACTGACAGCCTCTTTTTTTCCTGGGCTTATGGACACGCTGGAGTTTGTGTCATCCCCTCAAGGCACGTTTTTGCAGAGTGTGCTTTAGACAGCACTGGCAGGCATTGTCTGCAGCTCTTCTGGGTTTCCCAGCCCTACCTCATAGGGATGTACCCTGCTCCTGTGCCAGGATACCTGATTTATCCTGCTATTAATTCACAGCCTCCGAAAGCTGCTGGATCACACTAAGTGGGGTCACAAACATGTTCAAGAGCAATACAGCCCTTGCAGGTTCTTACAAAGAATGGGGTGGGAGTAGGCAATGCTGTCCACATCACATGGAGAGCAGCCTTTGCTCTAGAGACTTCCAGGTATGAATGTGCTTCAGTCCAGACAAACTGCTGTGCTTCCAGGCTGGGGGAGTTCTTCTTCTTCTTCTTCTTTTTCTTTTTCTTTTTCTCTTTCTTTTTCTTTTTTTTTCTCTTCCTCTTTCCTCTTCCTCTTCCTCTTCCTCTTCCTCTTCCTCTTCCTCTTCCTCTTCCTCTTCCTCTTCCTCTTCCTCTTCCTCTTCCTCTTCAACTCTGACTTCTAATACATCTTTTTCTTTCCCAGGTAGCTAGTGGCTTTGGGATATCCACCAGGGTTTCCTGGTTTACAGAATACACACTATTGTGTCAAACTCAGGCCTCAGAAAGGATCTCTTTCCTTTTCTCATATCCAGAAGCTCTTTGGCGAGCTTCTGAGGCAGTGGTTCCTCTCAAGCGAGCACCAGCAAACATCTGAAGCATGAGATTAGCCTGGTGGTTTTACGGTGTGCTCAGCTGGGAGCTGTTACAGTGCTGAGCTGGGACCCCAATTCTTTGTGCCAGAGAACATAGAGGGACAAATTCCCCATTACCTTGGGGGCTGGAACAAGATGATCTTTAAGGTCCCTTCCAACCCAAATCATTCTATGATTCTATGACATCATAACTATGGGGATGCAGGGTGGGACACTGCATGAAACAAAAGACAAACACACCACAAAGACTTAAAGGCCTCCCCACCCTCAAAAAATAATATGCAAGGAAGCAGCAGCATAACTCCAGAGCATGTGCTTTCAGCCAGATACCACAAATCAGCTAAGTGGGACTAAAAACAATTAGTGCCTCACAGAAGGATGAAATCATTGCTTAGCATAAAACATGTGGTTTGTCAGAATGTGTTGACATGGCAGCAAACGCCTGGATGTTGAGACTGGACTCTAACCTGGCTGTCCCCACTCTGAGACGAGCTCTTGGGTGGGCTGGCTGCTGCCAGCATGGCATGGTACCGACTGCTCACCCTCTGTTGGGCTTTGTTTACGTGGCTCTGAAAGGAAAACTTCTCCAATACTCATACAACAAAGAGCAAACTCTGTGCAGATCTACCTATACAGAACAGATGGGTGCTTAGATTTGCTACTGGATTGCCAGTTATGGATGCTATTGAGTTTAAATGCCCCTATCGTGGAACCTCTTGCTGCATTCTGACAATTGTCTCCTGCACCCTGCACCCACCTAGTGATGTTACTGACCGTGCTTTGAAATCCTTCATCCTTGGGGTGGTAAGCTGCAGTCAGCACTAATGGATGTGTCCAAGGCTTGTTCTTGCAGTGTGAGCTCATTGCAGAAGCTCAGGACCTGCCTTTTGGGGTCCTGGGGACACGTGTGTGCATGTGAGTGAGTGGAGCCCTGCAGACACATAGCTGGTATCCAAAGCAGTAATTTAAAAGGATGCTATGTAAAACCAGAAATGGAGTAATACCTACCTGGAAGAGAGTAGGGGCACTGGAGCTATGCACACACCATTAATTTAAACACTTCTGACTCCCCTCCCTCTCAGTTCCAAGCTAGGTGGGAAAAAATCCCTTGCCCTGGAAGTTCTTGTTGATGCCCAACCAGCATGCTGTCCCTTTTCCAGAGAGGAGAAGTACCTGCTCTCTGCCTCATCAGAGTGGGCAGAGGGTCCCAGTCTGGGGTGTAGATCAGGCTCTGAGCCCCACCGGTGAGTTGCCCCCTTGCAGTGCAGAGGCCAGAGTTGCAGTGTCTCTCCCCACTTGCTTTGCTGGAGGCTTCCAGGTGGCACTTGCCCACACACAGTGCCTTTCCCCACACAGTGCCCTGTGGCCAAACTGTGCTTTGGAGTCAGGGGGAAGCCCAGGGGTGCCAGAAGTGTCTGGCCTGGAACGCCCCAGGAAAGAGCCCATTTCTGTCCCCAAGCGCAGTGCCAGGCTGCACCATGGCTGCTAGCTCCTTAGTTGTGACAGCAGAAGAGAAAGAGAGAAATTAGTGGGCCAGAAGTGAAGCAGTTGCGTGTGTTGGCAACTCAGCCATAGTGCCTGGTGGTTTCTGTGTTTCTTCCATTAAGCTGCCTTCCAAGAAGCTTGCATAGCTCCTGGAGCTGCATCTTGAGTTTTCATGCTAGCCCTGTGTTGCTCCTTCTGAGAGAGGTGATGTGTCCCATGAGCTTGACCTTGACGGCTTGAGGATGTTGTCCCTTAACTTGTCTCAGTGTCTTGGGATTTTGCTGAGGGGGTGTTTAATTTGAAACATCATGGCCTGTAAGCCAGACCTTTACTGTGCAGGCAACATCTCTTTATCTTTCCCCACCAGATGCCATGGGAAAAACTCTAGAAAGGTATTGGGTCTCTTGATACTCCAGTTTCCCACGGGGCAAAAGAGGCTGCAGGGTTCACTCTGGCATGGTGTCAGCAAGGAAATAGCTTCCCTTCAATGAGGCAATTCCTTGGAGAGGGATGGAGTAAGAGAGGGTGGCGTTTGCTGGGCTGGTTCTTGGTGTAAGAGGAAGGGAGGTTTTTATGACCCAGTGCTAGAGGGGTGATGGCAGCTCCCCAGCACCTCGGGTCTGCTTGGTTCAGACGTGAGCTCCAAGGCTGTCTGCTGGTTGTATGCTTTTAGATCAGCTGGGGCTGCGCAAGCCCTGCAGTGGATGGGCCAAGGAGAACAGTTGACTCAATCAGGTCAGGAGGAGGAGAAAAACATGGCAAATCCATGGCTCTCCCAAATCCTGTGGCAGGGGAGAGCAGGAATTGCTTGGAGCCAGTGAGAAATGCACCTGGCACAGAGAGAGGTTCTGCTTCTCCCTCCACAGGGATCATTAGGGTGGTTTCAACTTCTATTAGCGTGTCTAGAGAGGGGTGGCTGGTTTGTGTTTATGGTTTACAGCTGAGGATATCGCTTATGGGAATGTTTTGGGAATTACTGAAAAAGAGATTCACAGACCAGCCCTGGCATGATCAAAATACAGCGGGGTGTAAGTGTGCAGGAAAAGTGAACATCCTCTCAATAATTATATTCAATTAATTATTTTGCAGCCACTCTGAAAATGCTGTGTGGTACAGCTGGGAAGACAGTGCTCTGATCCCACGAGGTGTGGATGGAGCAGGTAGGAGACTGCGGTGTGCAGAGCTCCCAGTTTGTGTTAGAGAGGAAAAGCGTTTACAAAACAGGAACATTTGCAAACCAGCTTTGCCAGAGAGTTGTGGGATAGTCTGCAGCAAGCACAGGAGCCACAGGAGCCCTTGTTCTGCCAAAAACCAGTGCTGGGGGCTTGGAACGGGCTCCAACTTGTGTGAGGGGGATGTTCTGCACCAGGGGGAAGGTGAGGTGTGAGAGAAGGTTGTTTCTGCATGTCAATAAGAAAGACCCAACAATAAATGGTTTAATAAAATAGCTGATTTAATAAGGTAGAATTAAAAGAAGGATCTATAATAAATAGATTGAAGGACCAAAAAGGAGGAAGTTCTTCCCAAGGAATGGGATATGCACAGAGCTGTGGAAAAATCCCTCCTGGGTCCATCTGATGCTGCACCAACGCAGTTCACCCCACATATGAAGGGGTGTGAGATTAACTCACTCTTGATATTTCTCTTTTCACTCTGCTTTATTAATAAAGCTATTTTATCAAGCCATTTGCTGTCAGGCCTTTCCCACTGAGACCAGAGAGTGATCATACCACCTTCCTCCAGCCCAGACCTGTCTTGGGAAGACACAGGGATTGTCCTCAAGGAAGGGAGTGTGTGAGGCTTGACAAGGGGCTACTGAAGGACCACCCCTCCCCCCACTCNTGTGGGAGCCCTGCTCTGAAGGAGCTCTAGGAGCCTCAGGTCCTCACTGCTTCCCCACATGGAGAAGTCATGACTCCTGCAAGGGGAACAGGCTGCATGTTGTGTCACAGGCAGCCAGCATCCCCAACCACCCACGCCAGTCCCCGGTTACAGCCTGAGACACAGCCTTGCCTGACTGGTTAGAGCTCATGTATCCCAGAAGGCGTCCTAGAAAGGGTAGTGGGGTAGGAGTCCTGGGATGCTCCTGGTCAGTGCCTCCTTGCACCATGACTGTCCCAGCACTAGGCTAGATGACCATGGCCTCGTTGGGGTTTGCCTTATTAACCCCCAACAACAGAGGATCCCAGCCCCTATGTTGTGCTCTCTCCTAGAAGTACACCACCCCGTGGGAAAGAAAAATCATCTGGATGATCTAGTCATCCCAAACTGCACCTTTATCTCTTGTGACATGTCCTGTCAAAGAGAATTTGGCTCTGTTGTCTGTGTACCTGTCCTCCAGGTAGATTTTGGCCACCATTAACTCAGCCCTTAGCTTCCTCTCAGCCGGACGAAATGAGACCACCTCCCTTCATCCCTCCTGACCCTGTATCCCCGACCCAACAAGCATGTATGTGTGATCCCTTATTGCCACTACTTCACAAGAGGACAGAACAGGCAGGAACATTATCCCCTGGGTGAAGTGGTGATGTCTGTACCCCACTCCTGTAGCAAGCAGAGACTCACACTGAAGCCTCTATCTTGGCAGAGCTGTCCTGGCAGCCATCCTAGACGATGAATTTTGGATGAGGAAACACAGATTGTCCCTGGCGTTGCAGGGTTAATCTCAGTGCAGATGCATGTTGGCTGCTGCCAGGACATGCACAGCAAAGGGCTGAGGAGGGAGCTACAGACCAGGAAAGACGCATGGCCATTACTCCACCAATACATTGGGGAAAGTCATGAAGTGCCTGTGGAGGGAGGGTCTGGCGTGCACACGTGCATACCCACGGATCACACGAGTGAGATGCAGCAGATGAGCTGCCTTGCTCTATTTTGTAACCTCCCACTGCTGTGGAACAGACTTTGCAGGGAGGGGAGGGAGCTGAAAATGGAGCTGAAAATTGCAACTTGAGGCTCAGGTGCTTGGAGGGGCTTAAGAGCCCGATTCAACCCATGTTTCCCTAGGAAAGCAGGAGGTCATGTGCCTCTTGAGCCCTCTGATTTGCTTTGGAGCTTGGCACAGAGTGAGACCTCCATGCTCCACCTTGGAGGAAAAATAATTTGCATTAACTCATTGAGAAAAGTAAACATAAGGACACCATTAAACTGCAAACAACAGTGTGATGTGAAGCAAGGGAAGAAAGAGGGAGAGGGAAACACAACTGTATTTTGTTAATTTGCATCCCTTTAGCTGTCTGAAGGAGTGCTGGGTGAGGACAGTGGTGTGTCCCTGTGTGTAGGATCCATTCTCACTACCTAGGCATCACAGCAGGGAGGTTGCATTCTGGACCTCACTACACCTAAAAGCCAGATGCCGTTGGTGGGCTTGTCCCAGATGGTTCCAGCCTGGCCCCCCACCAGCTGCAGGAGAAGAGGATGGTGTGCAGGGAACCACTGAAACCTGTCCCGCAGAGAGGAGATGTGGCTGGGGAGCTTACAGAGGAGCCAGCCAACAATTCATAGAGCAGGGAGAAAGAGAGAGCTAGAGTCCAAGGACCTGTCTGCACCAAGGGATGTAGGATCGCTTAGATTCATCCGTGGATATGGGTAAAAATGCCAGGGTGGTGCTTAGTGAAAAAGCAGAGGCAGCAGATAACTAAACCAGGCAGATACGCTTGCAGCAGCTGTTCTGGGACAGAACCTTCATCCCTCCCAGCCATCTCCTCAACATGGCATCAACCAAACTGCACACAGAGCTTGTGTGTGGTATGCTGGGGAGGACACAAGGCAGCCCTGCTCCTGCAATGGCTCTGCTCCTTCCTGCCCAGGCTGGAAGGGGAGGTCCTGCCCTGGGTGTTCTCTTTAGGGGGTGTAGGATCGTCCCAGGAAAGTGCCTGCTGATGAGAAGTCAAGAGGGCAACATCCAGGTCCCATCTCCAGGTTTTCCTGCCCCTTACACGCAGCAACCTCTGCTGATCCCAGCCCTCTTTGCAAAGGGCAAGATGGCAAGGTGAGGGACAAGGCTCCAGCACCCCTTTAGGCCTCCTGGCCTCCTGCCAAAATTGCTAATTAAACAGCCAGTTTCATCAAGTGATTTTTCTGATGTGAAAACTTTTCCATAAGGAACTCGTCCCAAATCCACCAACTCATTTCACATTTATTTTAAATCTAAGCTTTATATTGTGTCATTTCCTCCAGGGCTTGATTATCTTCTGAGCAAAAGCACTGTTGTTCTGGTTTGTGAGACCTATATTTAATCTCGCCGTAAGGTCTCTACACCTCTCTGTACAGGGCTTAGATGCTGTCACCTCAGCTCCTGGGCTTTCCTATTTATTTGAATCCATTAAACAAGTTACTGCTTCTGGAATATTGAGGACGTTCTCCAGCCATGGGGTTCCTGCAAGCATTAACTTGTTACTGCAGAAATGGTCTCCTGAATCTCAGAAGTAATTTGGAGAAGGTCTCTTGCCTAACAGCAGCAGACAATATTTAAACAGAGAATCAAGGTAAAACCTAGACAAGGAGCCTCATCTGTCTCTACTATTGTGGCTGTCCCTCAAGTGCTCCTTCTCTGTGTTTCCTACACATATAATAAGGTATGTAACTGCTCAGCATGTTTTTACATCAAAATAAATGAAACAGGCAAAAGTGGGAGAGGGAAACATTTTCCTGAGTCTTCAGACAGAGGAGTCAGAGGAGATGAGCAGCCCACTTCACCTCGGTGATCCACAGACTTTGCAGTGCAGAAAGCTGTTGCCTTCATGGAAGCCCTTTTGTCAGCTTTTCATCATGCTTTCACAAACCCTCCAGTTTCAAACTGGCCTGCATCGCCCCGTGGCCATCAGCCATTATCACATCCCTTAGCCAGCACCCCAGTCGCTGCAGTATGCTGCCCACGCAAAGCCCTGAGGAGCTGAGGAGTCCTGAAGGGAGGAGAGGTAAGGTGTTATAAATGGACATGTATAACAGGAAACCACTGCACCAACTGGATAAACTACCACCTTAGGTTCAGTACAAGCCTCCCTCATCATGCTTGGCTGGTGCAATGGCAGCACAGAGTTTCTGCTCTCTTGTGAGATGCAGTCACCGGGAGGAATTTGAGGTGTCGTTAGGAGCTCAAAGTGCAATATGAAAGTGGCCACCCTGGCTGCTCCCATGCCAGCGTTGCAGGTGGCCCTTTCTGCAAGCTCCTGTGGCTCTGGCAGGAGCTTGGTGTGAAAGATTTTTCACCAGTGTTGTGATATGTTGCTTGTTGGTCAAAAAGTGTTGGTTTCAAGTTGAGAAAGACCCACGTGTATTGCCCCCTAGTTGGTGGTGTTATTTTTCAATCAATGTGTGTGGTGGAGGTGGTGCTGCCCCGAGCAGAACTGGTGGGGCTGTACATGGAGGGTTGCTCTTGTCAATACATGGTGAGTGCTGCTTCAGAGGGAGGGTTCCCTGCAGTCACACCGCCCTCCAGGCTGCTTCGTCTGCTTCCACATCAAAAATTTAAACAAGCGGTGCTTGAAATGCCACCTCCAAAATTAGGGGCTGAACTGATTTTGAGTCCATGAGAAACAATCTTGCAGCAGATGACCTGGAGCTCCCTCACCACCTAAAATGCTAAAACTTAGGACAGATTTTCTCACTGTGATGACACCCATTTCTCAGTCTTGCATCCATGCCCTCTAGAGAAGCATCATTCATTCTCTAGACAGGCAGCATCGTTAGAGGAGGCAAAACTGTATTGATGTTTTTATGACTGGCACTGTTTTTTACCTCTGCGATGGTATAACATCTTGTGGGTTTGTCTGGGAAAAGCTGGCTGCTTTGGCTGCTGCATTTTTCATGTTGGTTTGGAGAGGTTGCTCTTTACAATGCCTCTTTACAGTTCTTTAAAAGTAGAGGCTGACCTGTCTCAGGCTACACCCTAAATTGAATGGACTTTATCTAAGAAGGGAACTTGGAGGTGCACAGACATATTTGATGCACCAGCACAACAGTAATAATCGTTTAATAAGCAGTGGGGTGCAAGGAGGTTGTGCAGAGAGAAGGGAAGAGAGAGAAAAGTCAGTGTGGCTGCCAGGGAAATCTGGCACTGGGGGAGAGTCTCTGGGATGGAGGGGTCTCTCACTGGTGGCCTGGAGACTTGGGGTACTGCAGCACCTAGGAGCTGAAGATACACCCCAGTGTGGGGAGCATTGCCCCTGCCAGGGCCATTTTGCACTCTCTGTCATCTTTCTGTTGACACATTGCAGTGCCTGGCCAACAGCATCCTTCTGGGGGACAAGAAGCGTCACCTTGCTCATCGTCAGCTCTGCTGGTGTCCACACCTGCCTGTCTCATGCGAGGAGTCCTCTGGTCCGGGCAGAGTGGGCAGTGCTGACAGAGCAATTGCTCCTTGGTGGCAGGTTCCTCTGTCTCCTCCACACTGAGCGGTGTGAAGCGCTCCCAGAGCTGGAGCTGTGATAGATGCATTGGATGCAGATGCACGTATCTAAGAAACAGAGTGTGGGAGAGGCACAGTGAGCCAAGGCTGTAAAGGCACGCCATCAGAATGATCAATGTGCAAAATTTGGGTACTAAGGCATGGACTGATGGACTGAAATGTCTGATTGGAAGGCTGAGAGGAAAAAAGGAAGGCTGAATTGTTTATATTTTGTTTTCATTCATCATTCCTGCTCGTGTGGGTGGACAAGGAGTGAATGAGCTTCTTGGGGAGGGCAGCAAATAAGAGGCACAAATTTCCTCGAAAGATAAGTGGCTTTTTTTCCTCCTTGTGCTTAGGCTAATATGCCACTGAGGGGCTGGAGGGAACCCTAATAGCTTTTCTGCCATCTGAAAGAAGCCACTTAGCTCTTGACTTTTCTTCCCTTCAATTGCCATATGCCAAGAGAGAGAAGGTTTTTTCAGATGGATTTCATCCCTCTAGTAAAGTACTGGTTTGTCTCCCAGCAGGAAATGTGCCCAATTTATTTTCTTTTTGCTGTTGAGCATCTCAGAGAAAGACAGTAGGACAATGTTCTCTCGGCTCAGGGAAGGAGGAGTAGCTGGGTCAGGCCACGATGGTCTCTCTCTGGGAGAAGCAGCACCGGTGCCCACAGCTACATCCCTCAATTCTGCCTTCCACTGCCGACACTGGTGCAGAAGGTGACATTAATAGGCAGGAGATACAGGAACTCAGTGGGGCAGGGGTAAGCCAAGGGAACTACCAATACCATGACAGCATTGTTGGTGGAGAACTCATGAGGTGGGTCTTGGATTCCCTTGCTGCAGCCATGCTGCTTGCTGGAGCCTTTGGCAGGCCAGAGTAATAGGTGATTTTGGAGGTATCTCCCCAACTCAGTCCTTACCTACCTGAAAGGACTGTCATATGGTGTATTTTGACCTTGGTCTTGCTTAGTAAATCTCCAGATTGCAGTCTCAAATTGGGGTCTGGGCTTTGCTTTTTCTGTATAATTTCTGAGTTAATAATTTATCATCTGCCTTTCTCGTTTCACCCAAGACTATGGCAGTGTCTCCCTGGTAGCAGGAGTCTGGTGTGTCCTGAAAAAGGACTGGCTCCTGCCCTGCATGGCAGGTACTGATGGGCTTTGTACCAACCGTTCTGGACAGCCTCAAGACAACTCCTTGCAGAGAAGACACCGAGTTGGGTAAAAGAAAATGCCTGCACTGGATTTATGGGTGTTGGGGCATGTTTCTAAGCCTTTGTAAACTACCTGACTGTAACAGGGAAGAAATGTCCCACAGGGAAAGAAAACTGTTCCCTTGACTGGGATATTGACCATTGACTGAGACACTGGGTGTCTCTGAGCCTGCCATCTTCATGCCAGCAGAGCTCCAGGGTCACTGCAGGGGACCAGGAGAGACCCGGTGATGGGGAGGGCTGGGTGATATGGAGGGACACACTTGGGGTGCATGCATGCTTCTGAGGCTCACCCAGAACAGGGAAGAACTTAGAATAGCTCCATGCTGGATAACACCAGCCCATCCAGAATACCCTGGGGTGGAAAGACAGATGCTCTGCTCCTCCTCATGATGCCAAATGTCCCATTTCTGTGACAGGACTTACCCACATCAGATCTACAGGAACACGTCTTCAGCTAGCATGGAGGATGCTAAGGATCCTGGAAGGTGGAAGGTGCTGAAGATGTGAACCTGCCTGCCTGTGCTGTTGGGGTCAACATCTCTCCTCGCAGCAGAGCTGCAGGGTTTCCTGAGGCGAGGAGGGACACTGGGACACTGCCCCTTGCGGCATCCATCACCACGCAGGGCTCTGGGCCAGGAGCTCCTTTGGCAGAGGGAAAGAGAGACCTGCAAAGTGCTTTGTTTTGCAGGCATCTCTGGGAAATTGCAGGAGCAAAATGAAGAAGTGAATGAAAAAACAGCTGCCACAGCAGCCATCGGGCGATAGCGCCTCTGACAGCGCTGCTGAGCTTTGGGGTGCTCCAGGCAGGGTGGAATCTGGGCTGAGCTCAGATGCTCTGTCTCCTGTTCAGGGTTGCAAACTTAATGAGTTTTCGCAGCAGGGAGGTAGAGGAGAGATGGGCTTTAGAGAAATTGTAGCAGCCAGGAAATGAAACCATTGTTTTTGGAAATAATGTCTCTTTGTGATGGATCCAAGCTTGTGACTTTTCTGGTTGACAAGGGGAAGATATGGAAGGTGAAGAAATAAAACCCCGGAGGGAATGAGGAATGGGTGGGTCAGAGACACAAACACTGAAGAGCAGTTGCATTGAGATGGTTTGATTGATGCAGAAAGGTTGATGACAAACACAGAGTTGTCTCTTTACGGGAAGGTTCAGTGGATTTTACAGAAGAGAGAAGCTGGGAAATATTGAAATTTGTCACGGTATCGACCATCCTTAAACAGGGTGAAAATATGAAAATATGTATCAGCCTGGAGACTAAGCAAGGATGATGTCAGCTAACAAGCATGGTGATGAAGCTGGAGAGAACTCTGAGACAAAATGAGTAGCAGAAGAGGCATGATAGCTGGTGATGCAGACAGAGTGAAATGGGGATAGCGTACCCTACCCTGAGGAACAGACATGGGAGCTGCAGAAAATGCGTCTAGAAGCAAAGGGTGAGATTTACACAGTACTTTTTGGCAAACTGGCTTTGGAGGCCAAAGGCTTTTGTTCACTCTACACCTTCCTGAAGGGAGGTTGTGAAGAGGAGGGGATTGGCTTCTTCTCCCAGATAACTAATGATAGGACCGGGGGGAATGGCCACAAGTTGCGCCAGGGCAGATTTAGATGAGATGTCAGGAAAACCCTTTTCTCCCCCAGAGTGGTCAGGCACTGGGATGGCCTGCCCAGGGAGGTGGTGGAGTCACCATCCCTAGTGGTGTTCAAGAAGCATCTTGGACGAGTTGCTACGAGACATGATTTAGTAGCTTAGTATTGGTGACAGGAGGACGGTTGGACTAGATGATCTTGTAGGTCCTTTCCAACCTTGTGTGTCTATGATTCTATGATCTCTCTGTGCAGACAAAAAACAATGCAAGTCCCTGACTTGCAACAAGGCACAACCCCTGAGCCCCAGCACACTTGCTCTTCTGACCTCTTTCTAGAAAGCTTTGAAAAGAGCATCGTGGCCAGAAGGCCGCATGGTGATGCATGGTACAGCCCAGAAGCAGAGAAAGACCCTGCACATATCACTGCCGAAGCCACCAGGCAATGCAAAGCCTGCAAGTAGGCAGTAGAAAGGGACGTGGCTCTATGATAGTGCATGGGCAGGCTAGAAGCCATCACTCTGAGCGCTTTCCTATCAGCAGCACCACAGCGCCTCCTGCCTGGCTTTGCTGCCCTCAGTGGCTGATGGGCAGCCTCGTACCTGCTCACTTTGGGCTGTCCCCCTGCACATCCCCAGCACCCCCCTGGAGAATTGCTCTCCCCCCCCCCAGCCCTGGACATTGACAGCCTGGAATGAGAGCAGCAGAGGTTGGGGGCTGGAGGTCAGGAGGTATAAGAGTATCTGCAAGAGTTCAGCCTGGAGAAGAGGAGATCTTGGTGCTGCTGGCAGCCACCTGGGGGTGGTGGTAGAGGGACAGAGCCTCTCAGATGGAGTGGGGATGAGAGGCAACAGGCACAAGCTGGAATGTGGGGAATTTCCATCAGAGATAAGGAAAAACCTTTTTCACCATGAAGGTAGTCAAAACTGGAACAGGTTCACCAGGGAGATTCCAGCCTCTGCTATCCCGTTACTCTGTGAGCGAGCGTCAGGTCTTTGTGAGGCAACTGAAGAGGCATATTTTTAAAAGTATGTAAGTTTATTATTTTGACTACATTTTTCTCAAACCCAGTGTTCAGACTGGGCTGGTGACTGCCTTATTCATTTCATATGTCAAAATGCCCAAGGACCTACAGAAAAGAATGTTTGTATTTATATGGGAGAACCAGCAGGGAAGTGGGGGGGAAGCGATTTGATCCTAAACTACTTCCTAAATGATAAAAGAAATGCAAGCATCTCTGGTGATGAAGACTAGTTGTCTTCACAGCAGCTAGGCTGAACAGCAGGAGAAATGTTGCTAAAAGGAGATGAGGCCAGTGCTCTTTTAAGAGACCAACTGTCCTGGACCCCAAAATGCTCCAGAGACAGAGAAAAACCTCTATTTTCAAAATTGCCCCAGAAGCCTCACAGATACCTTGTGCTGAATTTCTCCCAGCAGTTGAAACGCTGTGGTCCCACTGGGATTTCAAGCTGCAAACAGGAAGAAGACAAGGACAGCAACCCAAATGCCCGGGCATTAGACTGTCTTTTGTGCAAGGGGGAAGGTGGAGCAGGAGAGCTCCAGACCAGGGTATGCTCTCTGAACAAAATATTAGGGAAAGGGGAATTTCCACAGAGGCTTGTGTCAAAAGCAGACTGAAGTCAGGTGGTTTCCCTATTCCTCCAACCAGCTTCCTGAGTCCAAAATGCTGTCCTTCCCTCTGCCATGGGGAACAGTTCTGGTCCTTCTGCCTCTGCCTGTGTTCCTCTGCAGTTTTGTACGGTCACCGAATGGGGGAAAAGAGAAAGCTTTCAGAAAAATCTGTAAACAGAAAGCCAGAGAGAATCACAGTTATCAAGAGAAAATGCAGTCAAGAACTGGTCCCCAAGCCCTGCCGGTAGCACACTGTGCTGCTTCCGCGGCACCACGGTCCCGCAGTGGCAGAGCTATTCAGAGAGCTGTTAGCCTCCCCACAGAGGGGGAAAAGCTGCCGTTCCGGCTGGCAGTGTGGAGCTGCGGCCTCTCCAAGGCTGTGTGTGCTGGGGCTGTGCCATCATGTGCCAGGGGTGGGACACTGCTGGCTCCCAGCTAGGCCAACAGGGCCAGGGCAATATGAAGAGCGGCAGCGCTCGGTGCCTGTGGTGAGCACAGCGACCATGATCCCCATTTTTCCTGATGCTTCTGGCTGCACCACGTCAAGTGAAGAGCAAAGCTCAGTCCTGCCTCAGAGGTGCTCCTCTGCTCAAAGAATCGTTTCTTAGAATCATTTAGGTTGGAAGAGACCCTTGGGATCATCAAGTCCAACCATAGACTGGCTCTTGTCATCATTTGGGGTGTGCCAAGAGATTCCCTTGAGGTCTCAAAGCCCTCGCAGCAGGGACCCTGTCTCTATTGCAGGGCAGATAGGGCTATGTGTCCCTGCTACTGGGTGTACTCCCACACATTGCCTCAGGCAAAGCCGAGCCTGGCCTTCCTGCCTCCAGGTCACCTCCATCGCGATGGGACCATGGCTGCTCCCCTTCAGTGCAGAATTGAGTGCAACAACAAACTAGAAATACCCTGCTGCTAATTTAGCATCTCAGATCCCTTCCATGCTGTAGCATCTGGGCAGTGAGGCTTTGGGAGTACGGATGCTTCAGGATCAGCCTTGAAAATAAACCCAAATAAGCCACTTTTTGGAGATTAAGCTGACTCCTCCTGGAAATTACTGCAGGGGGAAGAGCACTTGTTTATTAAAAAGAGGCAGCAGGGATCAGGCCATGAAAGAAGGCTTTGTCTCCCCGGCTATTACCTTACTCCGTTTGTCTCAATGCCTTTTCTTCAGGTGTGCAGGGAATCTCAGGCACAAACCTCCATAAAACCATTGTGCAAAGAGGACACCCCCCCTTCCTTCCACCCACCTCATCCTGGGCCCTCACCATCACAGAAGCCCCGCTGTCACCTGCTGCAGCCGCATCTTTGGTGGCACCTTGAGGAAAGCAGGGGGGTGGGGGGAGGGGGGGAAGGAGGGGATCGGAACGCTTGGGGGGCTTGGCGAAGGGCCGAGATGGAGGCAAACACCATCTGGCTCCATCCCCGGGGACCCTCCCAAGCCCCGCAGGAGCGGGCGACAGGGATACAGGGATGCCGGGCATCCCCGCGGGGG